>JAOPJM010526731.1:0-10355 GCA_027124095.1 Muusoctopus leioderma
AAATATTATGATGCACAGCTGAGTAAGTCTCTCATCCATGGATGAAAGGCAATAGTTGTGGGTAAACAATCAATCAAATCAAGTACAACGGCAGGGAGCAAGGCTCCAGTTAGTGGTACTCAATTCATTGGTTAGTGGAATTATACCTGTATCAAAATAGGATAATCCAGTTTACACAAAGTAGATGTGTCACAGAGTAGTATTAGATAATAACGAGAAATAGTGAGTGTTTACATCATTTATTCCATGATAATTACGACCGTTTCCGAGCAGGACCGCTCACAATATGCACGATTATGTAATCGCACATGATTGCATCTTTGCTTACTAGATTCAGTCGGGCTCTTCTTCAGATTCCATGTAACAAATGAATACCGTTTATTGACAACATCAGTTTTTTTATAGTTGAGGGAACGAAAGAGAGGAAAAAAGAAAAGGGTGAACAGAACCTAGGGAGGAAGAAATAAAGAAATAGAGAAATGAAGAAATAAAGAAATAGATTAGTAAATAAATAAAGAAATACAGAAATAAAGGTAGGAAGAAAAGAAAAAAAAGAAGAAAAGAGCTGAGATGTAGGAAGACTCTACACCACAGGAGAATGTATTACAGATAGAGAGAGAGGGGTTAGAGGGTAACCTAGAGGGAAAGGAAGGCTGAGAATAAAAAAATGAAAAAAATAAAAAAATGGAATAGAGACAGCAAATAGCTTAACTACGCTAATTATTGAGAGGGATGCCCAGGAATAGGGTAATGCAGACTCCTAAAGTTTAATAGCGTATTCAAGCTAATTCAGTCGACGGCCAGCTCTTTGGAATTTCCCAGCCACATCGGCCGCTTGAGCCATAATTCTGCCTATTTAGATAGGATGATACGATGACCGGAAATATCACACGACATGACCTTATCGAGGCGGACAGGGTATGGGGTGAAATTATGCCCAAATATTTTCCTACTACATAAATTAAGCTAGCAAGAGGCAGAAACATTTTAATTTACGAGATAGATGAGTAAAAAAGAAACAAAATGAAAACAAATAGAAATTGAAATTATTATAGATCATCATAATATTTGTAAACACTTATAGCGAGGTAATTATGGTACCTATAGTGACCACGGTATCCATGTATTTGCCACAAACTTGATGAAATTAATATTGAAGATTAATCTCCCGTATTCCATTATATATTAGCAGCAATCGGGGCTATTGTAGATGTATCGAAGGGACAGTTACTCTAGTGTTGGGGATGAGAGAGTGCTGACATTGGACTGTGAATCCACTCACAGGTATCATGGAAGGAAGTTCACTTAAACATATAATAAAGTGCCAAGTAAAAGTATAAAGAAGGACGCATCAGCAAATATATCAGTGTAAATATGTAAATATAAGTATGTAAACATAGCGGGCATAGTGTCAATAAATATATTAATGTATACTTACTAAATAATAGATGATACCAATGATATATATATATTCAAAGTTTTTCATAGCCGCTGATAATAGCTGCATCGTTTCAATTTCACTACTACAGTCCTAGACAACAGATGTCAGTCGGATGAATGCCACGCAAACAAATTTTCTCAAACCAAATAACTAGGATTTATCTTATCGACCTATTCCCACCGAAGTAATATAATGGAGATAAACACCTCTTGGATTTGAATTATAACATTAGAAAATAAAGACTGAATGCTATACAGAATGCAAATTATTTACTGCGTGAACTCGAAAAGATATTACAAATTATTACCACCCAAAAGAATGGAATGGATTCACTCACCGACACACTCAAACTCTGGCGTGCATGCTGTGCCATCTCTCCGCATTTTCAACCTATACTATCCTAGCTTCTATTCCTGGGAGCTAGCTGATCTCGTACCACCTCCATTTAGGCTCTCCTGATTCATACGTCTCTCCTCATCTGTTCATTCATTTTTAGTACATTTTCCCAGCCTTCGCTCTGATTACTACGTCTATACCCCCTTCCCCAGAATCTCTCCCCGCTGGAATTCTCTCTCTGCACATGTTTTTACTTACAGCCGACTACTTGCAACTTTTCAAGGGGAACATTAATTGCGTCGATCTCACCGGTCTTGAAGGGCACAGCACATTCCATCAGAGCAAACTCTAAAACAATAGGTTAAATAAAAAAATATGTTAAATAAAAGAATATGTTAAATATACAAAATATGATATGTAGAGTTAAACGCTTTTTATATATGTATTCAGAAGATAGAGGTTGAAAACTGAATGCTATAAGGCATGCAAAGCAAAAATATTCATTCTGCCATTCCTAAAGTCTATGTCTAGCATGGCCCAGTGGTTGAAAAATACGCAGCGCAAATACATAGTTCCGGATTCGATCCCAATGCGGGGCACCGTAAGAAAGTGTTTTCTGTTATAGCCTAGGACAGAAATACTTTTTCTGAGTGGAATTTAGTAGACGAAAACTGTGTGGAAGCTCACCGTATATATATATCGACGTAAGATGTAAACATTGGCAAGGAAACCTAAACACCGGTGATCTTTTTTACGAAGCCTCTTGCGTAATTTGCTTGCATTGAATTAGAGCAGGGCTCTCAAACATACGGTCTGTGGGCCGTATGCGCCCCGCGAATCGATTTTATAAAAACTATATCTTATTGTTTTTTTAATTTTAAAATATTCTGTAACACCTCATGTTCTTTCCTTTAGTTTGAATATAATATATTTAAAATAAACCCTTTATCCATTTAATTTGGCCTACACTATGAATAGGGTTTTAGAAATAATTGTCCTTATCCGGCCCGCAAAATCTAGTGTATGCTTCAATCCGGCTCGCAAAGCGAAACGAGTTTGGCACCCCTGTGTTACAGAATACCTTGTCTCTATGGCCGTCAGAAATGTAGTGGACCAGTGATTGGAAACCTGTAACCAACGGCGCTATTCTTCACAAATTGATATATATATAATATAAATAAACATAAATAAATAACTCTAAACACTATGTCGACTGTAAATTAAATGCCAACTCACCAACTACGTTTCGTCTTGTTGCTATGAAATAAGAATACTTCATTGAGATGATGAGATGGGAATGTTCTAATTATTTTAATCCTGCAAACTAACAGTTTTCTTTCAGATAATTTCCGACGGTCATCTGTTGTCTTTTATCTTTTGTGAAATGTGTTTCAATACTCGAATAGATAGTTATGAGGATGATGATGATTGTGTTGTTGTTGGTGGTAGTGATGCTGATAAGAACAATGGTGTTGGTGAACATGATGAGGACAACAACAACGACGACAACGACGAAAATGACGACGATCAGTAAGATTACGATTATGATGATGATGACAACAACGCTGATTATTGTGTCCACAACAACGATGATGTTATGTTTATATACGGCCGCAGTCGATTGGCTGAAACGTAAAATTGTAAAAAAGCAAAAGAGTAACTGTTTCAAGAATGGTGCGAGTTTACTTGGTCACCTTCGCAAGGTAGAAAACAACAAATTCTTATTAAAGAATGTTTTATATTTTTTTCTCGACTTGCTCTATTTTCTTCGACGAAAGGACATTTTTTTTGTTATTTTCTTATTCTTTGTATTTAATATAAAGTTAAGCGATGTTTCCAAAGAGATATTGGCAGAGCTTCTCATATGTTTAGGACAATAATATGTCTAGGCATCCATTCTTGTTGCTTGCTGCTATCAAGTAGCAAGTGAAATGGTTTCTAGAACATAATTAAATCAAGAAGAGATAGCCAGTTGTACATCAAGACATGTCTTCTTATTTCTTATCAATCCAGTTTTATTATCGGATATGTTTTTTCTTTTGTTGATAAAGTAATATACACTAGTTTATTACATATCTACGAGTTTTTCTGGTATTGTGAATATTTTCGAAAGTTGAGACTGTGCGGTAAACATAATAGTTCGAAGTTCGATCACACCTTATTAAGGTCATGTATAGATCTAGAAACAGGCCATTTCAAGGGGACGATATATCATACACCAAACAAAATACTGTGTAGATCATAGATAAACTTGCTTACAAAGAATTCTTTATCTAAAGTGAGTGCCGGAAAACCATCTGAGAGGTCGGTAGTTTCGTATCCTGTAACATCTGCGTTGTGTCTATAGCCAAAACACTTAGCTCACAACGGTAGGGTCCACTTAGATCTAAGTAGGTATTAAATAGTGGTGTAAATCACCATTGTTCGCAGTAGCATCACTATAGAGTGAATAATGATGTTGTTGGCTTGTAGCTTCCTATTCAATACATTCTACACAAGAACCTACCTGCGTTGTACTAGGATTAAATCTAGGGGATGGGAAATAGTAGAATGGTTGCTCATCGGCATAACACTACGGAGACTGAAGATATGCATTGTGATAAACTCCAGCTGCGTAGGTGTATATGATAAACACAGGCGTTATGAATTTTTGTGATAAGTTCCGGATTTATTGGTGCATGAGATAGGTATAGGTCCTATAAATGCATGTGGTGCATTCTGGCTCTATAGGTGTATGCTATAAGCACACGCACTATAGATGCTTGTGAGAAGTTCCGGCTCTATAGGTGCATGTGATAAGCACATGCGCTATAGATGCAGGTGACACGTTCTGTTTCTGTAGGTGCATACGATAGCCACAGGTCATATATATATATACATATGATGAGTTTCCACTCTATGAATGTTAGATCTCACCATCACGGCGTGTGCTGATGGTGCTTTCTTTAACCCACACGATAACAAATCTGGTGTGCTCCAAGTTTGGTTTTTTTCCTCACACTTTTCTTTCAATATACCATAGATTTACTGGTTGTTACCCTCAACAACGGCCACTGAGGATACCACCCTTCATTCTTCCCTAACCTTTCTCACGAAAGTGTCATCAACATACAGCCTAGATAACTCACACCAAACATGCACGGAATCTAAAAGCATAAACCTAGAAAACATCCTCCAATGTGATCATGCTAATTTTGTTTCCTTCAAACGCGCAAAAATACAATTACTACACATGTTACGAAAACACCATACACGTGCACCTAAACATAAACAGCACGCAGTAAAAATCCTCAAGGTCGATATAAATACTAGACCTCACATTCACCGAGCAACTCTCCCGGCGAAGACACATCATCAGCATAGCAAATACTACATCACATATATTAACATCCCTCTTCAGTGTCAGGAAATTCTTCAGCCCCCAACAACTAACAACGCTCAGCAAAAATCAGGTGAGACCAGCAATGGAGTACTGCTCCCACATCTTAGGCGCGGTTGCTGCTGCTGCTTCACAGACACACAGACATCCTAAATCGCATCCTAAGCCATTCGAGGGAGTGACATTAAGTCACTCACAAACACATTCTAGCATCTGTTACACACGTGCTGTCTCCTTTTTACATTTTCTATCGCAACTGCAGTGGCGTCTGCAGCCTTGGAGCTGGTTGGTATCGTGCCATCTCCGTTCAGACACTGCCAACTGCGTTGTCTTTCATCCTTTCGGCACTCAAATTGAATCCCTCTGACTCTGCACTAACCGTTACTCCAGTTCTTCTGCCCCTGTGCATCAACTCTCTAGAATTCACTCTCCCAGCATATGTTTTTCCATCAACCACCAACTTGCAACTCTTCAAGTGGAACATTAACCAAGTCGACCTCACCGGTCTCGGGAAGCACAACTTCCCCCTTCTGACCGAACCAATAATAAACAAATGTTGATGAACACAGGTCCTATAGATGCATGTGATAAGTGCCGGCTCAGTGGGTGTATGTGATTCTGTGTAAATGATAAATAATATAACACGGGAATAAATTATGTAAGTGGGAAACTGCTTATTAACAATTCTGTAAGAAAATAACATCTTCATTTTTATGAACACAGTGATTACTGGAAGACGTGAGGCAAGCTCTCATGTTCGAGACTACGAGACGGTTTTAATTTCCGATTGAAGCTATTGAACTTCACTGGTTTAACATACGTCCTTGCGAAAGACATGAACGTCACACTGTCCTATTTTGCCTCTGCATATCTGTAATTTGAAGCCATTTCTTTCCATCACTATTAATTCCCCCCACCATACACTAAGTAATGAAAGCCACAAGAAATCATTCACATCCTGTAAAACATAATTCTCTTTCACCAACTCAAAATAACCCACTATTTGTTTAGATATATCACAAGGTATGTAGAACATATTAAAAGGACTCAGATTTCGATTCCCAATTCAAGCAATGAAAGAATCTCGCTTTACATATACCAGGAAGTTACATTGGAAAAGCATGAACATTACAACTTCCAGTTTCCTCAAATTCTAAATTCAGAGATTCTCTCCGTCATCATAAGAAAATGCTATTTATTACTTTGTTAATCTGACGCTTAAATTAGGTAGGTCAGGTTCAAAACAAAAGATAGGTGAGAGCAAAACACTCTAAAGGAAATGTGTAATAAATATTGGTGGAAAAAGTAAAACAAATTCTTTATGCAGATCGATTATGTTTTGATGACAGCAATGAGGTAATTTTGATGTTTTCGCCTCTATTGATTACTAACATTTGCAGGTGCGAAGTAAAATCTCAAATATTAATTAAAGGCAGAATGTCAAATTAATGTTCAGAAAGTGTTGGGAAATTTGAAGAAAATTAATAACCCGGGTAGAAAAGTTTCATTCGAACTAAAGAATATATATCTTCAGAGGCGTTTAAGTCGTGTGTTTAAAGGTCAAAGGTTATGAGAGAGACAAATGCTTTCATGTTTCACATCAGAGAATTTGCAATATTTTTAAAGACAGTTTGGATTGATTCATTTGATGTTGGGAAAATAAAAAAAATCAGTTATGTAGTAAGGAATTTTATGACTGTCAGGAAAGCTGAATTAGCGCAAGATAAAAACCACTTCTGTTGGAATTCTGCTGTTGGTGTTGCAACGAGAAATGAATGGCAAACTCCATCTGAAGTCAGAAAGTAAAAGAAGGAGACTAAAGACCACAATGTATTTCTTCCTGACTGTCACAGTAGCGATTCTTTGAAAAACAAAACAACAACAAAATATGAATAGTTACTAGCAGTACAAGTGGACATTCCACAGCTGTTTTAGAAACTATAGGCTTGCAGGAAGTTTATAGAGTACAATGAAACACATGATTTCTTTCGAAATTGTATTTTTTCTCAAGCGTTGGATACATGATATGGTGTGAAATACATGTAGATAGTACTGAATCTACAATCTTAGGAAAGAGCGTCTTCGAAAATGATATTGTTTGCAATACACTTGTCGCATCTTCTCTCTTCAGAGTTGTTATCTATTATTTATATATTGACGTCTAAAAGTGAACGCACTCTACAAAGAGCTACATATGAATATCAATGAGAAAATACTGGTTCACTTCTCTTCGCTTTTCCATTGTGGCAATGCTATTAAAATTATTGAAAATGTGTTGAAAGAATAATGTATACAGCAAACACCTTAAACAATCTTAACTATGGAACGAAATCGAAGACATAATCTATCTATAATATCATTTTACGACTACATTTGTAACGCTTTAACAAATCTTAGTATGTTGTGCTACATACTACATCCTTAGATTCACGGTAGAGAAAAGTGCATGTGGCTGGACTTGAAACTACCCTCCTAGTGAACAACGTACAGTAGCTCCCCCGCCGATATGGGGATTCTAAAAAATTATATCAGTAATATATATATATCTATATATATAGTTTTGGGTAAGGATTTAATGGAAAGATGGTGGGAAGTCAATACATTGTATACCTTAAATAAGTTCTATCAATGTTATGTATTGTTGAAGCCGTTCCTTTTCAGTTCTTAAGAAGCGTATGAGTATATCTAAGAACAATTTAACCAAAGCAAGTTTCTTAATAGATAGCTTTTGTAGTCGATTATTTAAGCACACCAGGGATATCAGTCATAAAGATTAGACATGTTGGTATATCGTTTGTTAACAAGTCTAAGGATAGGTTATATTTAAACTCGATTTTTAAAGATAGAAAAGTGCGGGATTTGTTACCGGATGTAGTTCGGAATAAAAAGTTAAGTGTTATATATACATATCAACCAACTATAGGTAGGACGATTTTTTATTACGGTAAATGTGCTAATATTAAGATCTTGCAGGAAATTTGTAACAGTCCATGTGGCTGTACAAATTCTAATTTCTGCTACCAAGAAGTTGGGCACGTTTACACGGGAGATTTAAATGTTATCGAGAATACAAATTTAAGGGCACTAATGAGGAAAGGTACGACGTTTAGGGAGTCTGGTATGATTAGTAGGTCTCGGCTCGAATATTTAATCGTGGAATCAATTAATAGTTTTGTTGATAGGTTATGTACTAAATACAAAATGGGTGTAGAAGTTTTTGAAGTTTGGAAACGGAGAGTAATTAATATAGTCATGGGTAGGATTAAGAATATGGAACGGGTCATGGGTGATGAGTTTATCCTAAGTAAACAAAGATGATAAACGATGCATTAGCGAATTGCATAAGTATATTGTTGCACCAGCGGATGAAGCGGCGGGAAACTTCATAGTTATATGTAAAGAATATTATTTGATGGAGTTAGCCAACGAATTAGGTATGGATAATGATAATAGGACATACCAAGTGATTTCGGAGGATGCTAATACTATAGTTAATCGATTGGTACACAAGGTAGATAGGATATGTAATTACAGTTTTGATGAGGATAACAAGTATATTCCCAGATTATTCGGGATCCCTATGTTGCATACAAACTTCCATATAAGAGCAGGTTTATAGCTGGGGCTAGAAGGAGTACACATAGAAGGATTGCTATTTGGTTAAGGAAGCACTGGATGGGGTTAGAACGGCGTTTGAGAAGTATTGATGTGTAATTTATGGAGGTTCGGTTTGCAATATGTTATGGAATATTAAGTCTAGCATGGCATTTTTTGGAGAGAATTAAAAATATTAAGGATATTAAAACCGTGTATGTGTACGATTTTTCTACACTATACAAACATGTTAATATAAAACTTGTTGAGGAAGGTGTATTTAGAATAGTTGATTTAGTGTTTGGTAGGAACTTTAAGTATATATCAATAACAAATGGAGAAGGGTTCTATCTAAAATAAGATATTTTGGTTATAGGAGTTTGACCAAGGACTAATTGAAAGATATGATCAGGTGTATCATTAATAATGCTTATGCTTCATTCGCAGGCATAATGTTTAAGCAAATTAGAGGTATACCAAAGGGAAGTAACTGTAGCCCACTGTTTGCTGACTTTTATTTATCGTCGTGCGAATATAATTTTCTTAGCAGTTTGTGTAAAAATAAAAAGATAAGTTTAGACAAACAACTTAGAGGATGTTGTAGGTATATAGATGATATTTTTCTCCCAAATTTTAAATATTTTGAATAACTACTATGTAAAATCTATCCTAGTGATCTGGAAGCAAACATAAGCGGCCAGAATGTTAGCAAAGTGAATTATCTAGATATCACCATAGAAAGTAAGAATAGATCTATCTTAACAAACCTATATAATAAGACCAATTATTATAATTTCAGAGTAGATACTACATCGAATAAGTTAAGCTGTAACCATTGGAATTTAGTTGCAACATTTTTTCTGGATACGGTGGGTTAATTAATCATTTAGAATTGTTCATCGATAAAAATAAATGTGTTCATGGAGGGATATATTAGACAAGGATTTAATGGTAAAATATTGATTAAGAGATTAAATAAGGTCTAGGTAGACATAGAGACATTCTGGTCAAATTCAGTGTAATTTCCAACTTACAGTTGAGTAGGTATTTGAAAATTCAAGTTTAGCAATGGTTGTTACCTAATAAATGGTATACATAAATGATAGGTTAATGAATTGTTTACAATTGTTCATTGATAAAATTAAGGATTTGATTGATAGATATGTTAGAAGTGTAGTAAATAAACGGTAGATTAATTAATCATTTATAATTGTTCATGGATAATCATGGAATTCAGAAATATTTAATATAGGGATTTAATGGTTAAATAATGTATAAAAGATTTAATAGAATCTATGTAAGTATAAGGACAATTTAAACAATTCGGCTGAATTTCTAACTTAAAGTTGAATAGTTATTTAAAACTTAAGTTTAGCAACGGTTGTTACATAGTTAAGTGCATAATATGTAGTAACGATTCTTTCTTCTTGTCTTTCTATAATTCGTACTGGAGTAATGTGAGGTGTGTTTAGCATCATTTTTAGGTGATATATTTAGTAGTGAAATTAATTGATTTCATAGAATAATGAAAGTGGAAGGCTGCTTTAAAGTTATATTCGATTTATTCACCGGGACGAACAATGTCACTGTGATACCATAAATCGA
>JAOPJM010526739.1:0-10355 GCA_027124095.1 Muusoctopus leioderma
TTGATTATTTACAAACTTAATTGAAAAATTGTAGGCTGTGTATTTCATTAGAAATACGGTAACGAAAGGGTTAAGTGCTTCCATTGTGACTTAGCACTTGTGTGTGATTTTGACTTTTTACCATGATGTCTGCAACAGCATAGCTTGCTTCTTGAACTTTCTCCAAAATAGTTATGGTTTTGATAACTTGCTTAACATGGTGTGTTTGATCAGTCATGAACCTTCTAAAATCTCCGACAGGTTTCTTGCATAAATATTTGCATAGATATTTTGTATGAAGGTGTCTTTTCAGCTGACCTGGAACCATTACCTAGTTTGCCAATTTCTCACAACAATCAACACACATAGGGCATGGCTGCACTTCTGATGAAATAAAACCAAAGGACAAATAATTTCTATTATACTGGTGCACTATTATACTGGAACCAATGCCAACCGCACTATGTGTGTAACTACCAATGCTAGTACCATCCACACTTGATTCACTGTCATCATCAAAATTGATTTTCTTAACTAGAAATCTGTCCATGCTTTATAACTCTGTAAAAAATATTAAAAAACTAACTAAATTCATAAATAACAAAAATAAAACAAATGAGTGTGCTCACTCTTGCTTTGTTTGGTGGCAGTTGTCATCATTGATGATGATGATGATGATTAAAAGAAAAATAGGATAAAAAATAAATAAGTACTAAAACATATGTATGTATATATAAATTTATCTGGATGATATACAACTTAAGAAGAAAGTTTTAACACTGAAAAATGTCTGTACACAATATTGGTAACTTTTCTTTGACATTGTCATTATACCTGCAGTACTCTGTGTAGTTCTTTACAGAGCTATATACAATTGTCCATATGCAAATAGATCAGTTGGCTTGGTTTCTATGGCTGCCTCCACAGTGCAGAGGCCACATCTTTTACTGCTATTTATTTAAAGCCTAGATCTTTCAACAATCTTCCTGTTGATATTATAGTTCGCAGCTTTTTGTTTTAAAGACCATGTGTAACTTCAGAAGTCTTGTTCAGTGTTCCTGAAAAAAGAGGTATGATTGTAAAATCTCTTCTTGAATGTCCCTTCTGTCGTACTAATATAGTGCTTCAGGATGGTACTACGGTTCAGGTCTGTTGATTTAACCTCCACCTCATATATGATGTCTTCTGTATTGCAGGAGCCATTCAGTTGGCATGTACTGTTGTTTCTAAATGAGCATCCGGCTTCCGTGGATGTGGTAGACTTAGGTGATATAATTTGCTTCATATTAGTGGTGCAGCCAAAATTTATCTTAAAGTTATATTTGTTGTAAAGTTTCCAATATCTATGGCTAGTGGAGAAGCACTTATCTATTAAACTTAGGAAGGTTTAGTTGTTGAGTATTCCACAGACACTTGTACTCTTAAAGAAATCTTCAGACAGAATCGACATGACACAGTTTGTAACAAAGCTGGTCCTTTGAATTACAGGTACTGTCCATTCGGTGGGCTTCCAAACAGTTTCCATCTACCCAGTTTCACTCACAAAACGTAGTTTGACTGAGGCTGTGTTAAAAGATACTTACCCAAAATGCCACGCATGAATCAAATCCGGAACCTCGTGGCTGTGAAGTGAACCTCTTAACCACTCGACCATGCCTGTACCATATACACATATATACACACAAACATATACATGCATATATATATATATATGTGTGTGTGTATGTATATACATGTATATACATATATACACATGTTTAAAGTCGTGTGATATATTAAAATGCATTTATATATATACATTTTATAACACAATGGAAAAACACACAGGCTACTGTGAAGGTGGAGCAGTAAAGTAGACCATATTATAAACCTCTGGCCAAATCTGCAGCATACAATCCTCACTTCAATCAGGAGTCATTGTTGGTTTGAAGTGACTGGATGTGTTTCTCACTTGGCACGTATGTGTATGTGGTGGAATGAGGAAGGGACATTTTGTTGGAGTCTAATTGCGTGTGTGTATTGTGGAGTTGGAAGTAAAATGGGCAGCAAATGTGGAAGCCTCTTATGCAGGAGTACTACTTATGGAACTATCTTGATTGTAAACTGGTGGGTAAGAGGCCTCTGCAAAGTTGAAGAGCCTCTTGATAAAAGAGCAAGTAGACCAGCTACAGTTTGAGAGGCATGAGAACTTACAGGCTGTATGGTGCACACAGGAATGTTTTGCTTTTCAAATAGTACTTTTGCAGGTGTTACAATAGTGAGCAACAGCTGTGCAGTTGGTATATGTGGGTGAGCTTCTGCAGGTGTTGTAGGCTGTGTTATTTACCTGTACAGCTGTGTGTGAGTCACTTGTGGAACTTAGGGTTATGGGCTTTCATTTTGTCAGGGATGTGAAAGGACATATCTAAGAGAATTGTTTTGGAAGGGTCAGTGGTGAAGCAAATTTTCTGTCAGGGATAGTTAGCTTAAAACTGACAGGGCCTCGATCAGTTAGATGACTTGAAGTGTCATAGGATATTGGTAAATTCATAGATGTGTGGTGAATGTCTTTAATTATACAGTGATCAGATGATCCAATAGATGTAGAGATAGTTTTGTAAATGCTGAGTTTAGAGGTGAGAAAGAGATCAAGTGTGTTTGGTGTGTCTGTGTATTAATCAGGGATATTTGTGGGTGATGATGCTAACTGTTACAGAGAATTCAGGATAGCAAAAGATTTTGTTTCTATACCAGCAACGCCGGTGTGGGATGGGAACAAGATCCAAGAAAATAACTGTGATGTGAGATAATTGTCCTCGATGCAGGACAAGAGATGATCGAATAATTGTTGGTGGTTAGAGGAGTGAGGAAAGAGACTTTGAGCTAGAGTAACTGGATGTCTTTGTTGCTGATATCCAGACAAAAGAAATGAGTAGTGGGGAGAGTGGCGTCTACATACACACAGATTCCACCTTTCAGAGTAAAGTTGGAATGTAGAGTGTAGCCGGGATAACAGAGATGAGCTATAGGTAAGGGGTAAGAGATTTGTATTTCAGAGAGGAACAAGATGTGTGGCTTGTGTGTCGGCAACTGACAATAGAACCTAATTTTTACTTATTAATCCTAGTTACTAGGCCAAACTTAGATGTCTACATTGCTAGCATGCTACATCCTCCGCAATGTTTTTTCATGTTCATTACTTAACAAATGGGTTTGTGCATATGCATGCATAGAGGTATTTTATAAAATTATTAAAGTGTATGTGTAGAATGATTTATGCGTTTCAAAAAAAATAGATCTTTGTTGAAGTTTTTATTATACAGGTTCCTGAAAGCAGAATATGGATCTGTAAAAGGTTAGATTGTTAATCTGCTTTGGGATAATGGCCTTTTAAACATGAAGTTAATCTTTTTATTGGAATATATTTTCATTGTGTTGTTTTTTTTTGTTGTTTTTACTTGTCATGTCACGTTACATAACAATTGTCTTTCAAAGTTGAAGAAAGATTTATTTAACTTTTGGCTTCATGGTTGTGAGATATTTGCTGGCGATTTAATCATTTCTGATCTTTTTAGATTAGGGCTATGACTTATGTAAAAGCTCCGCATACCTTTTGTGAATATTTTTCATTACATTAATTTATATCTCCATCATTTAATGATAAAAATGTCTAAATTAATTAATTTCAGTTTTATTGACTAAATTCAGAAATGAAGAAAAATTTTCTTAAGATTTAAATATATATATCAAATTTGGCAATGAAATTGGACTTCCAATATAGGAAATAAAATATTGTCTATGTATGAGCACAGGCATGGCTGTGTGGTTAAAAAGTTTGCTTTGCAACCATGTGGTTCCGTGTTTGATCACGCTGCATGACATCTTGAGCCAATGTCTTCTACCATAGCACTGGGGACCAATACCGTGTGAGCGAAATTTAGTAGATAGAAACTATACATAAACCTATCATGTATATATATATATAGAGAGAGAGAGAGAACGAAAACACATAAAAACAACAAGACGGGATAGATTTATGATCAAAATTATTAGTTTGACGCTCGTGGAAAAGGAAAGAGTTAATTATAATGTTTCAGACATTGTCCTTCTTCAGAAAATAGACAGAGACTGGAAAGAGAGGAAGGAAAGCCGAAGAAAATAATGATAAAAAAGGAAAAGTAGTGGCGAAAGCCAGCACGTGGTGAATGTTACATAATAGCCGTTGGAAGGAGCGGAAGTGGTGGGCACGGTTGAATGTAGTGTTAGGAGACAGAAGAGCGAATGCGAGAGGTGAAGTGTGTGTTTGTGTGTGTGTGTTCATGGTTCTGTATGTGTCACATTGTTTATGTGTGTAGCGCAGAGGAACAGTGAAATTGTGTGTTTGTGTATGTAATAGTGTGTGTGGAAAAGTAGTATTGAGTGTGTGTACATGGTTCAGTAAGTACTATGTTGTTTGCGTGGTGTGTGTAGCGAAGGGGAGCAGAGTGAATTGTGTGTTTGTGTGTGTATTACTGTGTGGAAAAATAGTTTTGTGTGTGTGTGAGTGGTTCAGTAAGTGCTGTGTTATCTGTGTGTGTGTGTTTGTTTGTTATATTATGTAGTGAGAGTATGTGTATGCATGTGTGACTTGAAAGTGGTGCATATACATGTGTGTGTGTGTGTGTGTGGCTCAGTAAGTGCTGTGTTGTTTGTGTGGGTGTATCTTTTGCTGATGTATATTGGTGAAGGATGTAAATATCAGTGAGAAAACTGAAAATCCAGTGCTTTACAAATGAAGTCCCTTGAGATATTTGTTCTACTCTGAGTTACAGATACTCTCTTTTCACTCTTGACATCAGAAATGCAGTGAACCAGTGATTGGCACATTGGATACCTGTAACCAATGACACTCTTGTTTACAAATTGTGATTTAAAATAAAATTAAAATAAATATGTTATGGTTTTATATTTGTTTGGTGTGTTATCTATTAAGATAGGAAGAAGTAGATACTCTTTTACTCTTTTACCTGTTTCAGTCATTGGACTGCAGCCATGCTGGGGACCGCCTTGATATGTTTAATAATACTACTCAAAGAGTTGACATTATATGCATAGTTAGCAATGTAATCTTGACATGAATACATATATATATGTTGGCTATCTATATGGATTTTGTTCGCTGCCCCGAGATATTTGCTATGCGATATTTTGTTGAGTGTTAGATAGCTGTCTCCCCAATATGTAGTTTTGTGGAAGCTGTGAGGCTTCCCGGACTTATATGTATTGATTATTGCTTATATATATATATATATAAGGAGATTGAAGCGTGATGGGATAGCAATAAAGATGGGTCGTGGTGGTGAGAGAAAGTGGGTGATAAAAAGTAATAGAGATAGAGATAGGTGATGGTAGAGGGAATGAATAAAGGCAGATCAAACGCCATCCCTTGCCACACATGAAGTATGGTGAATATGGTAGAGGGTGAGTGATAGATGAGAGGGTAATGAATAGGGCAGTAGATGGAGATTTAACAGGAATATAATGGGTGAGAGACCAACAGCTAGATTAGTTTCAATCCTCTGTTGGGATCCTATCAGCGACCGAGCACCTCTTCAACTGTCTACGGAGACATTGTTTACAAACCTTCTATTACCAAGAGCCGAAGCAAATTTGATAGACCAACCCGCTTTGTAAAACGCATTCCCGGCAGCTAACTCGCCCAATATATCACTGGTACGTTAACAGTGTTCTGTTTCAATACCACACTGTACCACAGAATATATGTATAGATTCCCAGTCAACACTATACAGTATCTTCAATAACGCACCAGTAATTTATTTATTGAACTAGCTGCCAAGAATGCGTTATATGTGCAAATTGGTCTATCCAATTTACTTAAGCTCTTAGTAATAGCTGACTTATGAGCAGTCTCCGCGAACAGTTAAAGGAGGTACATAGTCGCTGATGAAATCCCAACGCAGGATTGAAATTAGTCCGACTGATCTCTCTTTTTCTATCCACGAAGATATTGTATACAAAGACACGATGCCCACTCTGTCTATACATACAGTGTTGGCAAACAATCTATAGATACATTCTGTAGTACAGCATAGCATTGAAGAAAAACACCAGCACCAGCAACCCATCAATCGAACCAGGTGACCAGAATGCGTCAAACATGCAAATTAGTCCAACCAACTCATATAAGCCTTCTTTAATAGTAGGTCCACAAGCAGTGTCTACATGCTCAGATAAATGGGGCATCCAGTTGCCGACGAAATCCCAACACAGGATTGAAACCAGTCCGGCTGATTCCTCTTTTTCTGTCCGCGAAGATAGTGTATATACAGACAATGTGTTTACATCTGTGCATACATACAGCGTTGGCGGCCGAAAACCCACAAATACATTCTGCAGTACAGTATAGCAACTTACCTGTGTCTATGTCAGTGGTGCCTTAATGTTGTCGGTTCTGATCTCGCCAATTCTAATCATGAGTTCTTTTGGTTATGAATCTTCCAAGGTAAGAGTAATGCTCGCACTCCCCTCCTTCCTCTCCATCTCTTCTTGCACTCTCCTTTTCCTCCTCCCTTCTCACACTGCTCTTCTTCCAATCCCTCCTCATTAGTACTAATAGATTTTAATACAGTTTCACATTTTTTTTTCATTAATCATTATTAAATAATGCTACTTGGCTGTGATCTCTTTCAAATAGACATCATTTTGATATAAATATGAAGTTCTAATATAAAATTTTACCTGAAAACTTACATGTTTTGGCTTCACAGATGGAAACCATAAAAATGACAGTTACGTTCATTTCCTGTCTTTAACGTAAATATTGATTTCTTGCATTTAACAGCAGATCAAAACCTTGAAGTAGAAGGAAGAGTATAGCCGATTGAATCCATATCTTACATATTATGCATACCTGGCACTTATTTCATAAACTCAGAGGTTAACGAGACGAAACTAAATAGCGTTAGGATAGAATTTAATGCGGCATTCTACCGTTTCAACCACATCACCACGTGTCAATATTTATAATGAATTCTGGTGGTAGTCAATAGGAGAATCGGTGGAGCGCCGAACAAAATGTCTTGTGGTATTTAGTTACGTCTCTTTGCGTTTTGAGTTCAAATCCTGTTATGGTGGACTTTTCCTTTCATCCTTCCGGGGGTCGATAAAATAAGTACCAGCCAAGTACTGAGGTCGATTAAATCGATTATATCCCTGACACCAAAATGTGTGGTCTTGCAGCTAAGTTAGAAACCATTATTATTAATGGCTTCTAACTCGATACAGATGGCCGAAACACTAAAGCGTCAGATTAAAGGCATTACGGTATGCAGTTTTATCCCTCTCTGTTCTGCGCTCAAATCTCACCGAGATAGATAAAATAAGTAGTAGTAGTAGTAGTAGTATATTGAAGTCGATTCAGTCGATCATAAACTCTATGTGCTAGAAATAGCAGCAAATCTCATTTAAAAAAATACCCTACCGTCTTTAAAAAAGACACATTAGATAAAGGTAGTCTTAATTACCCCTAAAAGGTTGAGATGGTCACATTTGGAATGCCTTTAATCATACTTCTGCTCGATCATGCTTGATTTGAGAATAAACAACAACAACAACAATAAAATATAGGACTTGTACCTATTCAAAAGAAACCAATAATGCCAATCAACTCAGAAATAAATTTCTAATGTTAGTAAATTTCAATTCTTTTTATTTTGTTTCTTTATAATATAGAGCGAAGTCTCTAAGATACGAAATATTGCGCCCACCTTTGGTTTTGCAATTTTCGCAGCTCACTGTTATATTTTGATCATTCGTTGGATCATGTAATATGATTGCCATCTTCTATATTACTTCTAATATAATGGACACATTCGACAGCAATGCTTTTACAATATTTTGTTTGTTTCGTATTTAACAAAGCATTAACGACATATTAATTACTATTGCAACCGAACGAAGTATCTAGAAATATTTTTTTAAACATACAATACGAAGAAAAATATTAAATATTAAATATGATTTTCTATTTGTTTCAGTTGCTGTCGTAGTGGCTTTTTTCTTTTGTTGGGCTCCATTTCACATCCAGCGTCTTCTCACACTATACGTCAGTAACTGGACGCCACCATTATTACAAATACATTTGCATTTATTTTATATATCAGGTAAGTAGCTCTCGATTCCGACAGCATATCAATTATCCTTACCATAAAAACAAGATAAATTGAGAAAATTGTTAGTCGGGGGGATTATTTTGTTCTTCTCTTTTTACATTTCTTTTTATATGATACTAGGAATTCTGAGAACTTGGTAAGAGCAATATCAGTTATGATGAGTTGTTAGTTTAAAATGATTAGACTTTATATTTTGTATTTTTGTGTTTTGTTCGGTCCATTTTCAGATCGTCTTCATGTGACCTATTTTTGCATATAAAAATTTCCGTATGCTGGGTTTTAGCTCAGAATTTTTATTTCTTACGCAGGGTTTCAATGCTCTTGGCCACTACACCATAGTCCTCTGGGAGTGTGAGAATTTACATATGCATTTGTGGTGTAGTAATTTAGTATCCACGGTATTGGAAACCGTTAATTCTCGTATGAGAACATTCAGTCTCGGCACTTTAAACTAAGCAACTCACCAATTTCCAATAAGCTCAACGCTCTCTCTCTCTTCTCCTTGTCTGATCTGCTACCAGTTAAATGGGGAAGGAAAGTTCATAACTTTCTTCGCGACAGAATACGCGTTAAACCAAGATTCATCAGTCGAAAAGCGGACATCTTATCCACTTGGTTTTAACTCCAACCTAAACTGGACATAATCGCCATCACACAACTCCACCATACATAGCATCCTTCAACAGCAATCTTTTTTCTTGCTCTTATTCCCTCGATCCCACTACCATCTTTCCTTAGCTTTCTTCCTTTATTCATTCATTCTCTATGAAGGGATCTGCTTGAAACAATAGATGTTTCCTCTACTTGTAACCACTAACAGACGGGATTTTATGTTTCCTTAAATAAGTCTTGTCGACTCAAACCACCATTGTACTACTCAAATTCTACTGATTCTGTTTGATTTCCTCAGACAGATTAATTCTACTATCCCGAAATATTTCAAATATTTTATTCTTTAGCAATTTATATTATTTAGCTTGTGGTAGAGAAACTGCACCCATAGCCTTTAAACAAGAGTAGAGTAGTGAGATCAGAGCAGTTGATGTTCATTTTGAACTATTGAAGGCTGATGCCCATAAGAAAAACGTGGACAGGGCTGATATTCCAGAGAGCATGTTTCTGAGGAAGAAGGATTTAGTAAGTTGTCTAGAGCTGGATTTGACGAGTTAGACGCAGTTGGTATGACGAGATACGGAAAATTAGGTGCATCAGTTATAATTGGTGATATGTAGCTTGCTAGTTCAGAGAAGCAGAAGCTGTTATTGTATTGGTAGAAGAGACAACGAGAAAAAACAGCGTGTCTGTGACCCAGTGGTTGTAGCGTGTTGGTGAGTGAGTCTTTGCTAATCAGATGAATGGCCTTGTTTTGATACTATATAGGATATGTATGTATGTTTGGTACGTCTAGCTGCAGCACTGTCCCAGATAACTGAGCAGTACTCCAGTATAGATCGCAGTTGAGCTTTATAGAGGGTCAGCAATTGATCAGAGATTAGATATTTTCTGGCCCTGAAGGAGAAATCTAATCTTTGGAATGCAGCTTTGGTAATGTTATCGTTGTATAGTCAGTATGAGAGATTATCAGGTATTGTGAAGTCTTGTAATCGTAGCAGTTTGAACGCTTTTGATGTGTATTGGTCATACGTAAAGTGGGTGTGTGTAGTACAAGGCTGTTTCCTTGATATGTGTAATGATTGTGTATTGATGCTGTTGAAGGATGCTATGTTTTCATGTCCCCATTGGAGGATGTCATGAAGTCTCTGTTCATGGAAAAATGTCTGGCGTAAGGTGTCTAGGCTGCATATAGTTGATGCGTGTGTGTTGAAGGTTAAGGAAAAATGAAGGGTGGTAGGAAGCAATAACAATTAATGCATAGGGAGATGAATGTAGCAGACATAACTAAACTCTGAAGTACACCAGGATTAATAGAATGTGAATCGGAGAGAACCTTTTCAATCTAAGATGTTAGAGATAGATAAAATGCATAAGCAGGCATCTTCGCTTGGGCATTCTCGTGCCAGATACGGTCGAATATTTTGCTGATGCTAATGGTAATAACGTTTTCAAGAGCGAAAGACCGCTGTTGTGTGATGTAGAAGAGCAAGTCTTTGGTAGACTTGGCCCTATGTAAACTGTATTGTTTTCACTGATATGAGAGAGAGAGAGAGAGAGAGAGAGAGAGAGAGAGAGAGAGAGAGAGAGAGAGAGAGAGAGAGAGAGAGAGA
>JAOPJM010526746.1:0-17141 GCA_027124095.1 Muusoctopus leioderma
TAATTCTTATATAATATATATATATAATGCATATATATACATAATATATATACATATATATTATATAATACACACACATGCACTGAAGTTTATAATACACACACACACACTGAAGTTTATGATAGATTTTTTATATTTATAGCCAAAATGTAAAAAATATATTTTAAAAAAATAAGGAAGATAAAAATAGATAAAATAATAATGATGTCTGATAAAAACGTTTTAAAAGAATAATTTTAAATATACTATAAACTGTAGTGAAAAACTAGCTTGGAAAATGAAAGTAAAATAAGTGTAACAATATAAATTATATAGAAGTAAAATGGTAGATAGAGTATGTCCAGGACATAGGTGTTCAACTCAGACTTACTTCATGTGCTTTGAATTGTCAGTAGATTCACTGTTCTGGCTCACTGTGTTCTGAGTTCAAATCCCACTAAGGTAAACTTTCCTTTTCATCCTTTTGGGGTAGATAAATAAAGTACCAGTCAAGGGTGGTGGACGGGCGGAATCATTAGAGCATTGGACGAGATGCTTTATGGTATTTATTCCGGCTTTTTGTGTTCTGAGTTCAAATCCTGCCATGGCCTACTTGGGTGGTAGACTTGATCAATCACCTGGTTTAACACCACCACCTGGCCCTTGGGTGCCTTTAGCTCAGCCAACTCTGTTGTAAGCATTCAGGCCAGGTCTTCTTTCTGAGGATACCTTTCTCACTTGCCCCACCAGTCTCGGAGGCCCTGAAAAAAGGGTGATTATCACTGCCTTCCCTCCAGACTCAGCAGTAAAACAAACAAAAACAAAAAAAAATAAAGGCAGGATGACTTAATTCTACATGCCCCAGTTGATTTAGCAGTAGGAAATAGGTACTAAACTTTATCTGAGTCAGATTAAGGAGAGGTTTAATCTTTCATTTACTTAGCACCATCAAATTGCAGCTATGCACTCACTGGTATAACAAGTTCACGATGTGAAGGGGGTCTCTAAGATGAAAACTAAAAATATGTTAAAGACAGTTATGATTGATCAATCAAAATCAATAGTTATTATCTTAAACCGAAAATATGTGGTTAAAGATTAAACTTGAGACTGCATCTAAGTTGATTTATTACCAATACATCTGATCAACCATACTCTAATAAGGTTACATATAATTGTTTTTCATTTCTTAGTTAGAGGAGAAGTAGTGACATATTCTATTTAAACTCTCCCACAATGGAGTCATCACCATCATCATCGTCGTGTTTATGTCTGTTTTTCAATACTGGCCTGGGTTCGATAAAAGATTTTGATGAATTATTCTACTGATGAATGCCCTTCCCGATGCCAACCCTTACTTACTTTTTGAGTGTGGGAAATATCCCCCCCCCCCCGATCTTCATCCATCAAATTGCTGAGCTGCAGGACCAATTGTTTATGTGGAAAATAAACAAACAACACCAGTTGCTTATGTGATAATGACATGAAGACAAGCAGTGACAAGCAGTGACAAGCATTGACAAACACACACACACACACATGCGATGGGCATTCACACAGTTACTATCTACCAATTTCACTCACAAGGCATCGATCAGCCTGAAGCTATAGTAGAAGGCACTTGCCCAAGCATGCTATGGGATCAAACACAAAACCACATGGTGGTGAAGGGAATTTCTTAACCACACAGTCATACCTGCATCTATATATCAATAATATTTTTTAAATAAGCATCAAAATGCAGATATTTAGAAGAAAAATAAAAGTTATGATGGTCATACCTTTCTCAAAAACACAAGAAATATAAGGTGAAATGACATTCAAATCACTTCACGTTACAATCAAAGTACAAAATGAACCTCACCAGAGTGAGTAGATAAACATTTCTTACATGGTCAACTATTTGTAAGGGAGTAATTCGGTTGATTAAATTCACCGAAATACATGATTACCGCAAATTTATTGACTTCAAAGGGATGAAAGAAAAAAGAAACTCTGTCAGGATTTGAACTCAGAATGTAGAGGGACAAAACTAAATTGTAGTACGACATTTAGTTCCGTACTCTATTGTTTTCGCTAATGAATTGCTGCCAACATGGAAACTATAAAAATAAAAACAATCCTAGCAATGATGATGATGATGATGATGATGAATCCTATAGACTTTCCTACAACACATACCTGCTTGAATTTTGTAGACCTGTAGAACTCAAGCAAGGACGAATGGTTACATAAAAATAAATAAATATAAGAAAGAAAATTTGTAAAAGTTGTTTGAGTTTTAGGGATGTACTTTTTTCAAACATTATTTGAAATTTTAACCTAGAAAATACAAACAAATATCAAGAAAGAAATTCACCAAGAGAACTTATTTTCAAAGACATATTGTAGTACAGTTATTGTTTACTGAAACAAACTATGTATCTTAGATACACAGGGCACATCATACTCCACCAGTGTTTAATGCTTTCAAACTTGCTTTCATTCATTTTATAATTCATTCATTCATTCATTCATTCTATCATTCATTTATTCAATGAAATTTCTGTGTTAATCAGTGTGACATATCGGAAGTATCTCTCAATTCTCTTGGATCACTTTCATCATCTAAATGTTCCTTAGCTGCTGCTTTCTATCCACTCCCATCCCCACAACCCACACATAGACCCACAACGTCAGAAACATACTTAATATACTTAACAGGCTCCAGAATTGCTGCCACAACTATGATTGAGTTCTTTGTCATATCATTTTAATACAGAACTCATTTCAAAATAGAAAGCAGTAATTATCTGAAGAAAAAAAAATAATAAATAAATAAAGACACCCAACAGATAATTTCATGGAACAAGACAAGCTAATATGACATTGAAGCTTTTTTTCAATTATTATTATTATTATTATTATTGTTATTGTTGTTGTTGTTGTTATCATTATTATTATTACTATTATTATACAACTTATATGGCCTTCATGAACCTGTGTAGCTTCTATTGTTGGAGTAGTAAGTGACAAATGTCTTTCACACCACTGGAAATTACTATCCTCATCATATGATATACATGCATATTATACATTCTTATCAAATCCTATGATTTACTTATTAATCATAATTTCAAATGCTTTAATATACGGCAGACGTTGTCATTTTGCAACGGGATACATTAATTCATGCATAGAAGAATAGATGAGACAAATTATTTAGCTAAGACAGGAATTGATTTTAGAACAAAGTTTCCCCACCAGAAACCCATCCCTATTTTCTTAGGAAGATCTATGACACTGAGATACTATATTAGGAAATACAAGGCAAATACCAATTAAAATTAGTATGAAATGCATTAGGAACTGAGGTCACTAGTTCAGTTAAACATGTTCTCAGGATCCCCTGCCCCATACACAAAATGTTAAAAAATGGGGCTCTGCACACAAAATGTTAAAAAATGGGGCTCTGCACACAAAAAGTATTGTTGATGCAAACATCATCATCATTGACATCGTCGCCCATCTCCTCCTTCTCCTCATTCATCATCATTGACATCGTCGCCCATCTCCTCCTTCTCCTCATTCATCATCATCATCATTATTTTATGCCTGCTTTCTATGCTGGCATAGGTTGGAGTGGACCAACAACTTTACAGAGTGTATTGCATGCATTTTATCCTGGTACCAGCACTAGAGAGGGTGTCATATCCTCGACAAGACTAAAGAGTCCTCTCTACCCTATATTGTCTCTGTTCATTTGCCAACCTCTTTACAGAGTGTACTTAGTGCATTTTATCATAGCACCAGCAGTAGAGAGGTTGTCATGTCCTCTGCAAGACAAGACTGTCCTCTCTACTCTACATTATCCTTGCTCTTTTCAAGGCAAACGTGACTGAGAGGTGGATAGGGGAGAGAGTGATTAACAAAAGGGTGAGAGAGAGAGAGAGAGAGAGAGAGATATAGAGAGAGAGAGAGAGAGAGAGACAGAAAGAGAGAGTATGAGTGTGGTAGAGGAAACAGAACAATTGGAATGAAAGGATAGTAGGGGAGAGAGTAATGGAAGAGAGACAGTGATAGCTACATGTTTGTTGTTGGTAAGGAGATTGAATAAGAAACAGCATGAGCAGTGTGAAGAGGTAGCAATAAAAATGAGTGATGGTTAGAGAGATCGAGTGATGGATAACAATAGAGATGAGTGATGAAAAGTGAGAGTGGTAGATGGAATGAAGAGTCACATGGGAAAAGAGAGTGATGGCTAGTGGTAAAGAAGATTGATAGGAAGGGGTGTATGGACAGATTCATTGCCACTTCTCATTACACAGGTGTCATTATGGAAGAGAAGTAGAGTGATAGAGGGGTGATGGTGGAAGAGAGGTAGAGTGATAAAGGAGGTGAGGGTGGGGGATTGAATACAGACAACAGACAGAAGGGCCATACCTCGTTATACAGGTGGTGTGCTACAGTAGATAGGAGAGAGGGTGAGTGATAGATGAAAGTGTAATGAAGAGGTCAGTAGATGGAGACTTAACAGGAATACATTGGGTAAGGGAACCATGTGATTATGAAACACACTTTTTAATCACACAGCTATGGTAGCCCTAAACTAGATGTTTAGTTTGTGGTTTAGAAAAATTAGATAATGTTGATATATATATACATACACACATACGTACATACACACATACGTACATACATATATATATATACACACACATATATATATATATATATACGATAGACTTCTTCAGTTTCCGTCTACCAAATTCACTCACAAGGCATTGGTAGGCCCGAGGCTATACTAGAAGACACTTGCCCAAGGTGTCACACAGTGGGACTGAACCCGAAACAACGTGGTTTCGAAGCGAACTCCTTAACCACACAGCCATATATATTATAGTTGGAACTTTACAATTGTCACTTAAAGTTTCCTCTTTCGGTTCAAAGATCAATGTAGATAGATATATTACAAAATATATTGCCAGTTAGCAATTTTAGTGAAAATAAATATCAAGATTTAAAACATCTTATTCGTAGCTTTTGTAATAATGCTGCAAAATGCAAGAGCATCTATATTTGTGTATATCATCATCATCATCATCATCGTTTTACATCCACTTTCCATGATGGCATGGGTTGGACGGGTGATTTTGACCCGAGTTGATTCCTGATTGAAGTCACCACTCATACATTTCATTTGGCTTGCTTTCTACAGCTAGATGCCCTTTCCATCACCAACCACTTTACAGAGTATACTGGGTGCATTTTATCATAGCACCAACACTAGAGAGGTTGTCTTAGCTATGACACAATTAAAGAGGCCTCTCTACCCTATGTTTTCTCCATTCAATAACCAATCAATTTACAGAGTGCACTGGGTACATTTTATCATAGCACAAACACTAGAGAGGATGCCTTCGTCTCCTTCAAGCTAAAGACTCCTCTCTAGTCTCCATAGTCTCCATTCCTCGTGGGTAAATGTGAACTGAGATTGTGAAATAGAAGGTGAGAGTGACTGAGAGTGTGAAACAGAGGGTGAGTGATGTACGAGAGAACAAGGCTATGTTCCAAACACCAAGATAATGAGAAAGTTAGTTAGTTTACTAAATCCCTTTAAATTCTTGATTATTTTCAAAATTAATTGAAACACATAGGCAGTGTATTTCATTAGAAATATGGTAACAAAAAGGTTAAAGATGGAAAAAGTACCCAATTTTGAGGTGAAATTAATTCCAGTAGGTTCAACTTTGCTTATCAACTATTCCTAAGTTGATGATATAAGTAAGTACCAGTAATACACCAGGGTCATACCAAGCAACTATTTATATCAATGCAAAGCTGGTTTTGTGTCTAGTCAAATGAATAGCTATACATAGAGACATAAAGTGAACTTTTCTATGAAGTAGAAACTAAAACTACAAAAATAAATAAAACACAACAAAACAAAACAATTCTCAAACATTTGATAAAATTAATACTGTAAAATGTTTAATCATGTTAGGATCATCTCATTTTGTTTTATAAATTTCTTCCACTATAATTTTGTTTTTATTTTTCATTATAATTAATGATAAGGAACACAAAAAACATGATGAGTTACTGCTATTTTACAAACTTTGACTAAATAGGATGTTATATATTTTCACCAATATATTTCTCTTATCACACTGAAATAATGCTAGCCAAGAAAATAAATATCTCAGATAATATCATCTAATGAAAATTGTATTCATAATTTGAAAATTATAATTATTTTGGTTATTTATTATTTTTTTTTTTTAATAATTTGGATCCAACCCAACATAATGAAAGCTGCTTCAATATTTCTAATTCATTTAGGTTGTTTTTCTTTAGTTTGTTTATATATTATTTTTCTAAAACAATATGGGAAGGACAGCCTCATTACCTGTTAGTGAGTTGAAAGAGAGCTTGCTAACTTTGCCTTGGTAACTAATATGAACCATTAATATTAGTTTTCTGGCAATTATCAGAAATGCATGATGCATCCAATATTGAAAAGGCTTTACTTCATATTATTAGCATAGTGGAGGGGCAGAAATAGTACAGAATTGGACTAGATGCCTTATGGTATTTAGCTTCATCTCTCTATGTTCTGAGTTCAAATCTTACCATGGTCGACCTTTATCTTTATCTCAGTTAAACACTAAAATTCAAGGAGGCTAATGGTGGACTGTGTTGGCAAAAATCAGTTCAATATATGAGTACCTGTTATAAATTTAGATTGACTCAATTGATTATACTCCTCCACTACAAACACTGGTTTTGTTTCTAGGTAAAAAAAACCAACCTATATTATTTGAATGAAGGAGCTTCTATGAGGTCATTCAACCTGCTAGAATAGCAGCTAAACCACCCTCAAAATACACCCTACTATCTTAACAAAAGGAACAACACATCAGATATAATGCAGTCTTAGATATATTATGAATGGAATTAAGATGGGAAACTCACAGCAGGAATGCCTTTGATCATAGGTCTGTTTGATCAGTGCTGACCTGGGCTAAACAACAACAACAACAACAACCAACATGTACTTGTGGCTGTTTATGTTTATGTGTGTGTGGCTACACTTGTGTATGTGGGTATGTATGTATGCATGTGTATGTATGCATATATATATGCAATTGGGCTGTATAAGGCTACCACAAAACTCCAGCTGCTTTTAACATTGCTGGTGTAGGAGTTTAAAGTAGTAAAAGCATGCTGGCACATGATACTATGGGAATCAGTGGATCCCATTGTTTGTGTGGGCCAGCCAATAGTGTCAACAAGAAAGAAATGGAGCATGTGAAAAGCTGTTGAGGTAACTGAGACCAACCTGGAAGTGAACGAGGTGATAGGTGCAGTGCAGGACACATGGACTTGACTGGGAGAAACAAGGAACAAATAGTTATCCCACCGAAATAACAAAAGCAGGTGAGATATTGTGGTAAAGGAAAACCATCACATCAAAAAGGAAGAGCATGCAACTAAAGCAGTAGGTTTAAGAAGACAATATGCATGAATAGCATGGGAGACACCTGAGCAAAGGAAGCTATCATGGAGCATGTTGTGGAAAATGGAGCCAGCCAGGTTGCAATATCTTCTGAGGGCTGTGTACATTGTACTTCCATCCTGTACAATATTAGACAGTAAGGCTGGAATGACACTGCTGATTGTCATTGGTGTGGAGGTTATACATCATTGGAACATGTTCTGACAACATGCAAGTCATCCCTTGAAGAGTATGCCTGGTGGCATAATCGAGTCTTCAGTATCCTTGATGATACACTAGAACAACAATGCAGTAGCATCAATATAATGAAAATCAATACCAAGTTGCAAGGAGAATAAGACAAGACAATGCAAGAGCATAAACAAAGGAAAGCCGAGACCAAGACCTCTGAACAGGGCTAATAACTGGAAGGTGTAGGTGAATTTGAAGGAAATGCTCATGTCTCTAAGCCATATTGCAATAACAAATCAATGCATTAACCTTATGGCATGGTCTGACGTGTCAAAAAGACGGTCAGATTGTTGAGTTGATGAAGCCTTGAGAAAGCAGTGTGCAGTGGGCCCAGGAAAAGGAAAGTCTAAAATATGAAGAACTTAGGGAATCGTGTGAGGCCCAAAACATACCCAAAATGTTGGTCGTATCTTCTTCATGACAGCATGAAATTTATTTTATTGTTTCAACTCTTTATATTATTTAAGGACTTTACGAGGAAAGATGAAATAAAATTGTTTCTGTTACAAAATTATTCCACATTTATAAACTTTACTAAGGCAACGGATTCTCAGATTCAGCAAAGGTAAAGCGCTATATACCTTACTGTATTTAGTTACATATTTCTATATTTTGATGTCAAATCTTCCTGGGTTGACTTTGGCTTTCATCCCTCTATGGTTAAAATAACAAAGACCTGTAATGCACCAGGGTTGATTGAATCAACTAAATGCTTTGCCAAAACAACATTGTGGTGTTTGGTTGTGCCCCTTTACATTCTGTGTTCAAATCCTTTGCCTTTCATCGTACTGTTGTCAGTAAAATAAGTACTGTGGTAAATGTAATCAACTCTATCATAGAAGGTAGTGCCCCTGCATGGACACAATCCATTGAATGAATCCAGTAAAAAAATAAACGAATTAAAAGGATTTACTTGGATGAATTTATATAATGAACAAATGTTAGTATTGTCAAAGAGTGAAACAGTGTTGTAGAGTTGCTTTGAACCTAGGTGTGTTGGTCATTATAATAAGGTAAACAATTTGAAAATCATTTTATAAAACAAATATATTTGAATGCTATTGTGACAAGGCATGATAAATCCAAATGAGTCAACACTAACTTCTAGTGATCTTATTAATGAAGCAAAATTGAATAATTCATATGGATTTCAACTGCTTTCTCCACATCCATGGAATGATTTGTGTCCAGAGCTTCAAGTTAATAAAATAGTTGTCATTTATACTGTACTCTTGCTGCATGTCAATGAAGTTTTGTTTTCTCATTTTTGTTTTTGCGTATACTTTTCCATGCTGGCAAGAATCGGTTGAGATTTTTTTTTAGGCAGTACTCTATAGCCAGCTGCCCTTCCTGATGTTAACTCTTACTTTATTTTTAGGTATTGGACTTATTCCATTGATCTTCACCCATTGAACTGCTGAGCTGCATTACTTATTGTTTATGTGGGATATAAACAGATGACACCAGTTGCTTAAAAGATATCAACATGAAGACAACACAGAGACAAACACACACATACATATATACATATACAGGATGTCTTAAAAGTCACTATCTATTTCGAAAAATAATGGGAATTAAGAAAGACGGGTTTAAGACATAAAAAATATATTTATTTCAAAGTAAGTGCCTCAAAGAATTAGTGCTATTTATTTATCCGTCTCCATATGGTGACCATCAGTCTTTCTACAGAACTCAAAGTGATAAATTGTTTCCCAGAATGCACTTTCCAGCATTTGAGGTGTTATTTTCTGAACTGCATCGATAATAATACGATTTCGAAGTTCGGCTACATCACTAATTTTTCTACCAGTGTACACCTTAGACTTAATGAAATCCCAGGCCAAAAAATTTAATGGTGTTATATCAGGCGAGCTTAAATGAGGAAGCCTCTATGTGGTTCGTCGACCTGCCAGAAATACCAGGTAAATTTCCCCTCAATGTGCTAATTCGTGAATAGCCTTCTCTGTTGGACTTTTCTTATGAAACTTTCTCTCAAAATTCTCTCTTATTTTCTGGCATTCCATGCCAGTATAGCATTTTTTTAAAAACATCTAATTTCACCAAAATAGATAGTGACTTTTGAAACACTTGTATATATATATAGAGATAGATAGATATACGATGAGCAACTACACAGTTTCCATCTACCAATTTCACTCACAAGGTATATGATGAATATTGATGAGAAATAAATCACCTCATAGAGAGAACATTGTGTCTATTGCTGGTAATTTTCCTATGGATTGATTTGAACTTGGCACTGCACAATAACAATGTTCTCATCAATTTCAGTGCTGCCACTACTGTAAGAAGTGGCATTAAGTTTGAACCAGATAGACTTACCCACTCAAAACTAAGTGTATCAGTCATGTTGCAGACCGCTTGGCTGGATGTTACTATAACCAATTGATTTAACCATTTGCACCTCTCTTCTGAATATACATCTTTGCCAATAACTACTTTGGAATGATTTGGAAAGTTCACAGATATATAATACTTATTTGTTACAGACTGCATATAATGAAATATTACTTTGAGTTACAATAATTAATAAATAGCTATAACATGAAGACAAGCTCTCGGTTGTTGTGTACAAGGAGAGATTAGCTGTGTGTATATCTCCCATTATGCAGCAGAGCTAGACTTATATCTTTGAAGAATAGCCAACCAAAATCCTGACATTTTGAGGCCATGACTGACGCTGCAGTGAATTGTGGTGTAAATGAATTGGGTGACATGAATTATTCCTGGAAAAGTTTTCTGGATATGATAAGGATTATATAGAGTGGTAGAAACAAAACCAAATCACATTCTGAATCACAATGAAGTTTTATGTAGGGAATAAATTCATAGAATAACCATTATATATGACAGACACTTCCAATTTTCAAAAGTGTGATAAATAAGGCGAAAGCTATGCTTCATTGAGGAGATCTAATAGGAGAAACACTTGTTCAGAGCATCACCCATACTTGGCAAGATCAAATTAAGATAATAATATTGAGTTGATGTTTTTCTCTCATCACTACCTAATTATTATAGATTAATTAAATGTTTTTCCTCATTACATTAAGAATAATTACACTAACTTGACTGTTAATAAAATAAAACTCGATTTTCTCTTTGAAAAAAATTGAAACACCAAGTATCAAGAATATTTCTGCATCTCTTACTGCAAATTCATATGTCACAAACATTGCAGTGTTCTTTATTATTGCATGATCCACTCTAATGTTCCCACTAAGAAGACTGAAGTTTTTAAAAATATTCAATACATTGTTGATGAGCAAGTTTTTAAATGCAAGAGACTTCTAATGCAAACTTAAACTACCACATTTCTTAAGCCAAGTAGAGCTTTCACATAAGTAGTTTACTCTAAGTTGCAGCAGCAGCAGCAGCAGTCGTAGGAAAATATGTTTGAAAGAAAACATAATGAAAATACATCAGAGGGAAATTTATATTACTAGTTTTGTTATCAACACGGAAATGTTGTACTGCTGTAATATACAAGTATACAGAATGAAATCATGTAATATTTGTTGCATACGTATTGTCAAATATACAGTAATGGATGGCTAATTTTGGATATATCTCTGTAGATTATATACAATTTTACAAGAGAGCATTCACTACATCAAAGCTGAATGAGATTTAATGGAATCCAAAAACTTTTACTGTCAGGCTCACACACTCTCTCTAAAAGTTTTAATCAGACAAAGTTATTTTAGAACAAGACTAAATATATATTTTTATATAAAATTAATTAACTCATTTGCTCTATGGTGTGTTAAGTAAATTTGGTTCTGAGTGGTTAAAGATGTTAATTAGTTTCACTTTCTCAATTTCTCTTCTATTTATTTATTTATTTACTTATTTATTTATGTGTTGTTTCTTCCTGATTGAACATAGTTTTGTAACTTTAGCTATTTGTATTGGAATTAGTGGAGCGTGAAGTTTTACTCTTCTTAATTTTAAGCATTCAACTGGATATTTGTTTAGTTCCAGCTAGACATACTGAAGCAACTAGAGTGATATACCTCAGAATAGTTTTAGGTCTGGTCAAGCAGAGTTGATTGGAGCTACTTAGTAATAAGAACAAGAACAATAACAATGATAACAATGACAACATCAACAACAACATAACAGACTTGAGTAGGGTTGAAATCTAGCTATGATTAATATAGGTAATAAAGTTTAGTAGAATAAAAGCCTTGCTATAAATCACAATTTATAAAAGTATTATGTCTCAGTATCTCCTATATCAGAGTTAGAAGACAATGCACTACTAATCAAGGTGGTAACAATCAACACTTGAAATAATGACATCATCACTGCTATAGTACCAAACACAATCTCTAATATCATTCAAAACTTACCATTAGCAGCATATTAAGTATGGATGTTGCTGAATAATCTACCAACCCATATTACTATTTTGTCTTAGATTTAACAATTCCCTTTCTGATTTGGCTTGCAATTCTGAGGCTCTGTTGATCTGCAAATTCAAGATATTGGTGTTCTAAATTCAGATTTAAAAATATAATTATGTCAGGTGTTTAATATTTCTTTCTGAAATATATTCTTTAACAAATTTATATTATCCAATTAGCTGTAATAACATACTGAAGCAAACGAAGAAATAAACATATAAATAAATGTTCTGAAGCCGAACAAAACATTCATTCATACATACAAATAACATAAGACGAATTATAGAATATCTTCTAATTTACACATTTTGGAACATTAGAAATGTTAACACTGCTAAATCAAATAAATATTGATAAATGCCAATCCTTTATGTTGGTTTTAGAATTTCAATCATTTGGTATTATTTATCAAAGTTTAAAATATAGTGGACATTATAGAATAAGAAGATTCTTGTAAATCAAAGCTGTGACCTAGTTTGAATTTCTGGTTGAGGTTATTTCGTTTCATTTCCTAATAATATCCACCCTCATTTCATATAATCATTTTACATTCCTTTTTTCCATGATGGCATGTGTTGGACAGGTCTCAATATCTTACCATCTATTGTGATTCTTCATCTTACCAACCCCCGCAGTCCTTTGTCTTAGCACCTGGCACAGCCCTTTGTTATTTGACACACACAATAACAGACACAAACCTGCTGACCCTGTTGAGTGTATGTTGTTACATTTGGTGTGGTTTTTACAGCTGGATGCCCTTCCTAACATAAATTACTTTAGATGCATTTGGTAAAAGTAAAAATGTTACTGAGAGAATGTTGACATAGAATTCAACCATAATCAAGGGTCATATATACCTCCTGGTCAACAGGCAATGATTTATCACTTACCCCAGTATGACACTTACTTTGATTGAAGGGAGAAAAAGTATTAGAAATTGAGAGATGGTGTTACAAAATACAGAGAAGAGTATTAAAAGAGCTGTAGCCCATGAGTTACATACAGAAAAGAGTTCTTGTCTATCACTACTCCATACCATATTTCTATCACTGCATCAAGACTTACAGGAATATCTTCAGTCTAAACTACCTCAGAGTTAACCCAAACATGTTATATACCAAGACTACACTAAAGATAATGGAATGGTTGCTGTTGAAGTTACTAAAGCCACTGATCAAAAGAGCCTCTATGTAGTTTCTCGACCTGCTAGGAACAGCAGTCAAATCTTCCTCAAATCACATTCTGCCATCTTTGAAATAGAGGGAAGGACACATTGAATAATGTGGTACAAGATATGCTGTGTCTGAAAAACCAAAAAAAAAAAAAAAATGCGATAGTCATCACTGGAATGCCTTTTGATCCTAGCTCTACTTGATCAGAGCTGACCTGGGGCTGAACAACAACAACATCAGCAACAAGAACATACATTCCTACACACCTTGAAGGAGCTGCATAAACTTTCTCAGTGTATTTTAGTGAAATATCAATATGTTTTCAGTCCGGATATAAGTTCAGTGTATAACAACCTCCCTATCTATCCCATCATCACTTGCACGACTACCAGGAAGATAGACCACAAGCTTACTGCCACATTCTCACCTACATGCATGAAGTTACTAGTTGGATTCTGCACAAGCAACATACAGTTCAAGTACACACACTTAGTGTGCTATGAATGGAAAGCCTCTCAATGGTCTCTTGAATGAGAAGACTTTTAGTCATGTTGTTTTGGGATGATTTGAAAAGAAAAGATCTTTACTCTAAGATACACATGACCTCTACATGATATTGTAGCCCATAATTTTATCCCAATTCACTGCATTGATAAAATCCTAAAAACCTATACTGCCTTCAATAGCCTCCACAACAGTACCACCTTCAAGTCTGAAGATTCAATACTTGATTAATTCTACAGTATTTGCTGTGTTCTTTGTATATGGCCATGCAGCACATGGCTACTACCAGAAAGAGGTATAATGAAACGTCTTCTTTTAGTCTAATTTGGTGTAACTCTTGAACCTGAAATACAGTATAGCATACAACGAGCTTCCCTGCCATATGGCTGGATGCAATTATGATAAACAGAAGGAATCTCTGTGGAGGAAATTTAAAGATATTTTAAGATGAGGTTATGGAAACTGTTCAAAGAGAGTCTGCAGGTCAAAGAGAATCAACAAGCAGAACCAATCCAGTAGACAGAAGAACTACAGAAAGTCCACTTATATCAATCTCTGACTATGAAAAGAGTTCAACGAATAAAATAAGGAAGTGCCTAAAGAGACCAGACCTGCCTGTCAGGGTGATAAGGAAGGACTACACTCCAACAGGTGCAGACAACACAGGAAGTGTCAGCTACATTGTTACACATGAGAGAGATGATGAAGAATAGTATGAAGATGGATAATAGTAGAAATAGTAGTAGTAGTAGTAGTAGTAGTAGTAGTAGTAGTAGTAGTAGTAGTCGCAACAGCATTAATAATGAGGGAAGCGTCTACATAGTTGCTGAACCTGCTAGAAATAACAGTCAAATATCACTCAAATCACACCTCACTGTCTCAAAAAAGGAAGGCAAGATCGTCATGGTATGAGCATGTTCTGTAACTCTTTAGATTCAAGAATGCAGTATATCTGATCAAATGTGCACGTGCCATAAACTACAAATGACTGATGATGAGGGAGGACAAACCAATGAGCTAATGAGAGAGCTTCTACGTGGTCGCTTGATTTGCTAGAAATAGCAGCCAAATCTTCTTCAAATTACACTCCTACTTTCTTAGGAACGGTCACCTTGGATAACATTGGCTAGGAGATACTCATCATCATCAACATTCTCATTTTTATGTTCACATTCCTTTGCTAGCATAGGTTGGATGAGATTTTTTGAGTTAGTATTCTATGGCCAGATGCCCTTCCCATCCCCTATACCTGGAAGAAAGTTGTTATAGTCATGTCTGGAATGCCTTTTGATCATAGGTTTGCTTGATCAGAGACAACTTGGGGCTAAACAACAACATCAAATCAGGGAGTGAACAAACATCTCCATAAAAGAAGTGTACTCAGTGATTCTTCTTATAGAGAGTAGTAGACCACTTCCATCTACAATCACAGTCATGATACAAAGTACAATAAAGTGAACCAGAACACTAAGGAAGACTACTAAGGAACACTGACAAAGTCTTCATAAAATTGAAACCCACACTCAACTGTGATGTGAACTGGAATCATAAAGATACATATTCAAATAGCTAAGACCTAGGTATGCATGTTATTCCAGGTCTTAGGCATAATCCATCCATGGTTTTGGTTATATTTATCTGAACAAAAGTTTTAACCACGAAAATATTCATATAACAAGAAATTAAATATAACAAGATACCTTATCATTTTTAATCATTTATGTTTGAAACTTTATATAACAAATGCTCATTCAACATTGACTAAATTTCCAATAAAGCTTGAATCTTTGTTTATTTATATTGATCTGTATATCAAATATTACATCAGTTCGTTTAACATTTTATACCTCTGAGATAGATAAAGTAAATGCTAGATTACCTCTTTAAAGAACAATAGAGTGGAGCAGGTTAGTGATGAGATATTCTAGAATATTTCATGTAGAAAATCACTGGTTAATGTGCTTCACTATAAATCCTATTATATTAGATATTTAGTAACAATAGATAGAGGTCTTGTAATAAATTTGACTCTTCAAATACAAAACCATGTCACCCTGAATTAGATGTTAGCAGGAAGAAAACTTCTCCAATGAATATGAAGAAGAATTCATTAGTGTTAAATTTTGACTTAGACACAAGGCCATAGCTTTTCAGAGCAAAGTGTGATATTTATGCTTTTGTCAAGAGTAATTAGAGCATAAGTGAAGTAAACTGCTTTCAACCAGGAATGGAAACCATATTGCAGTCTTACATTTGCAGGGATCCTTACCACTTCTTCTACCATTCCCCCTAAAACTGTCATCAGGATATTGTGACCTATGTTAATAAATAATAAAGTAATGAAAATGTTTTAAAATACCCCCTTCCCTGCCCCCTACAGGAAGGATAGAACAAAATAAAAAAAAAATTCAAATGAACCAAAAAGAGAATCAAACTAGATAAACAAAACAATGAACAAAAACAAAATGGCAAACAAACATAAAACAATTTGATAGGCAAAAAAATAAAATAAAGGAAAAAAAAAAAAAAAAAATAAAGACAAATGGGTGGCGGGTAAATAGATTAAAAACGATAACATTTAGATCAAATTTGTTTGCCAAACACAAAAAAGAATGTTTGTGGTGCAAATCAACTGTGATATCATGAGGTGAATTTTGTTCATATTTGGATTGTTTGTATATTTTTGGCCATCAGCTTTAGACAAACAAAAAAAAATTGGGAATCACGAACCTGTCTTCTATTCCTACAAATACACTATGAACATACATAGCGATACAACAATTTTACTACCCAGCATTTCACTCACACCCTTTCCTAACTTCTAGACTCAATACATGAAACTTTTCGGAAACAAGCTTTTCAAGGATAAAGGTGATACAAGGTTTTTATTTATACACCCTTACCATTATATCACGGCTTCATTCCCAACTGTTTTCTCTTTATTTCTTTTCTCTCATGCAATCTTCAATTTCTTTGTGTTTTTTGTTGGTTTGTTGTGTTTTCTTTGTTTAATTTTATCTCCCACTCCCTCTGTCACACTCTTAATTTTTCTATCTGACTCTTGTTGTTTTCCAAACACTTTCTGTGTTTCTTATTCTTTATCATTCTATTTTTTTTTTGTTTCTATTTTCTTCTAATTTTTTTGTCTTTCGCTTTTTCACAATTTTTTTCTTAAATCTTATTTCTCTTTTTCTGTTTTTGTATTTCTCTGTCCCCTCTATTGCTTCATCTTCCATACATGTATCTATTCTCTCTCTGTCTCACTCTCTCTCTCTGTCTCTCTCTCTCTCTCTCTCTCTCTCTCTCTCTCTCTCTCTCTCTCTC
>JAOPJM010526754.1:0-10354 GCA_027124095.1 Muusoctopus leioderma
GCATGCATGCATCTTCTTTGCAGTGCGATTGGAGCAAATCCTCAGGCTGATTATGCGTGAGAAACAAAATTCATACTATATGTATGTATATATATATATATATATCCTATATATATATGACAGACTTCCACACAGTTTCTGATATATATCCTATATATATATGACGGACTTCCGCACAGTTTCTGAACAACCAAATTCTACTCACAGGGTATTGGTCAACCTAAGGCAGTGTTTTACAGCTGGATGCCCTTCCTGACACCAACCTTCTAGTCATCTCTTACGACACACAAGGATATGGTGTACCTATTCTAAAACCAGGATACACATGGCAAATATATATATACATATAGTGACAGGAAGGGCATCCGACTGTAAAATGCTGCCTCAAGAAATCTCCGTCCAACCCATGCTAGCATGGTAAAACGGACGTAAAAACGATGATGATGATGATGATATATCATAATAAATAAGTATTTAATATTTATGTAGGTATGTTAGGTATGTTAGACAGTGAGTAAAACATCTGATATAAAACTCAATATGAAATGTCAAGTCAATAAACATATATTATGTAATAAAGGGTAAAAGTTACTTACAAGTTTTGTCCTGCTAGCTCAGTTAAACTGTGAAAAGAACAAACTTTTTTTTGCTTATAACAGGGTGAGAATGGAAAAGGCTAACTACTTCTATAATCTTTCTGTTCTTCTTCATTGCAGGCAAATAAAGGGTTCCAAGCAGAAGCAACGTGCCGTCATTGAGTTGTTGACGAAGGAGGGGTGCATGCTGTCTGACATCCACAGAAGGCTACAGGTTGTTTATGGAGATGACACCATTGACAAGAGCAATGTGCACAGATGGATGAAGAAGTTTAAAGACTAACATAGGTAGGGCCTTCCTAATGCTGATAGAGAAGCACTTCCTCGCTAGACATAGGTATAGGAAACTCTTTAACAGGCATAACCTGAAGATTAGTTTTAGCGCCACCCCCAACTTCAAAAACCTAAATTCCCACAAGTACACCCCATCTAGTGAGGCCAGCTGCTCCTGTAGAAACAGAGATTCGTGCCTGTTGAATGGTGCCTGCAAGACTGAATCTATTGTGTATGAGGCAATAGTCCAATCTGCTAACCTGGACAACACCACCAGCCTCAAGCGGTATATTGGACTTACAGAAGGGAAATTTAAGACAAGGTACAATAACCATACATCATCCTTCAGAAATTGGAGCAAACGGAATTCCACAAAACTCTCCAGCCACATATGGGAATTGAAGGAGAATTCCACTAACTACGATATCAGCTGGAGAATCTTAAAAAAATGCAGGGCTTACACCAACGGAAGTGGATTTTCTGGGCTCTGTAGCACTGAAAGGTTGCTCATCCTGAAGAGTTCCTTGGACCCCGATGCCTGCCTAAATACCAGAAGCGAGATTCTTAACAGCTGCCCGCATGGTACCAAGTACATTCTTAAGTACTGGTTGCCGCCCACCTGGCAGTGCACTGCCAGTGAACCCCTTCGGATAAATACTTACATCTTTTACCTTTTTCTCCCCTTATCTCTTTTCTTTACCTTTTCTTTTTGATTTTGGGCCCTTTGAGTGTCCATAATCCCATACAGATTATGTGTGTATGTGGGTGTGTGTGTGTGTTGTGTGCATGTGTGTGTACATATGTATGTGTATATGTATATGAGTGTATGTGAATATATGTATATATATATATGAAACTGTGTAGAGTAGAGAGGGAATCTTTAGCCTGCTAGAGACAAGGCATCCTTTCTAGTGCTGGTGACACAATAAATACACCCAGTGCACTCTGTAAAGTGTTTGGATCGTTCGAAGACAACACAGGGTTGAGAGGGCTCTATAGTCGTGTCCTGGACATGACAACCTCTCTAGTGTTGGTGCCACGATAAACACACCTGGTGCACTCTGTAAAGTGTTTGGATCGTTTGAAGACCTCACAGGGTCGAGAGGGCTCTATAGTCATCTCTTGGACATGACAACCTCTCTAGTGTTGGTGCCACGATAAACACAACCAGTGCACTCTGTAAAGTGTTTGGTGATCGTCGGAGACAATACAGGGTTGAGAGCTCTCTATAGTCACGTCTTGGACATGACAACCTCTCTAGTGTTGGTGCCACAATAAACGCACCCAGTACACTCTGTAATGTGGTTGGTGATAGGAAGGGCATCTAGCCATAGAAACCAAGCCAAACGAAACATACGTGTGAGGCGTGGTCCCCGACCCATCTAGGAGGGTGGTGACTCCATTCACAATCGACACGGGCCGAAATCACCCGTCCAACCCATGCCAGCATGGAAAACACATGTAAAATAATGATGATGATGATTTGTGTTACATAAGTTGTGAACACAATGCTAAACTTTACTGATATCCATCTTGTTCTAATATATTACCTGAAGACAGCCATGTGTGTGTATGATTGAATAGTCCAGATTCTTTAGCTTATCTTTTGACCATTTCATTCATACGCTAAATTGTTTTTCACAACAAAACACACAAACACACATGTTTGTATGTTTATTTTTTGTCTAGTTAATGTATATGTAATGTTTAATCAAAGTGAACTAAATCAGTGTCACATAATCTCGAATTGTGTGTAAGACGTTCATGAAATGAACATTTATGTTCATTGAAAAATAAAGGAAGAGATTTTTGGATATATAAACCCAGGCGTAGGACTATCAGCAACAATAAGTATTGTATAAAATAAATTGAGATTCTGTAGTGTCGGTGAGGTATCAAATAGGGTCTAAAATACGAAAAGGTTGTGGAATATTGATCTAATTTAGATCAATATTGGCATTAAAATGTGCAAAGTGATATTAAATATGATGGTATAGATTTTAGGTATTTTTATATCATTCTACCATAGATCAATGCCAATAACTTCTCTACTGCAAATTTCTTTCTAAATGTATATTGCAAAGTTTATTTTCTTTGAGCATATTTCCTTTATTCTTGAAGGATATTTATTGTAAATTTAGTCACGCAAATCTGTTTTTTTTTTATCAAGTCTCTTATTTTAACATTTGAAGAATAAACATATTTTGTCTTGGATTTTGTAGGATTACTGGTTATAAACCATCAATAACTAAAATTAAAGTTTATATGGCTGAGTTAATAGGGCACTGGCCAACCAGCTGAGAGGTCAGCAGTTTGTATCCTATCTATGATGCTATGTGTGTCTATAGGCTAGGAATCTAGCTCTATGTACTTTACAAAATGCTTTATTTTGAATTATCGTGGAGGCAATTCTTTAAAAATAAAGTGTGTTGCATTGAAGTATTATACATCACTGTTAAAAACAGTTTTTGTATTTGAAGAGGCTTTGTGTTGCTCTAGATATAATGTTTTTCTCAAGCGTAATGGTCAGTATCGGAGTGAACTGATTTCTACCAGCATTGTTATTGCTCTTATCTGTCAGAATTTTGAGATTTCTCTTTCCAAATTGTTACCTAGTTAATTTGTGAAACTCCTCAGTAAAGACATTGTCAAAGGTGATGGTCATAACTATGAGTGGACATGTCCTTTTTTGTTTTGTTTTGATTTTTCACAATCATGTTTGATCATTATGTAATCATATCCACTTGTTGCTATTATTTTTTTTATTCTTATTATTATAGAATTCTCCATGGAAGATTATAAATACCTTTTCAAGGTAGTGTTAATAGGAAATGCTGGTGTTGGAAAAACATGTCTTGTCCGAAGATTTACACAGGTAAATTAAATTTCTTTGTAAATGTTCTTGTCTTGATGTAATATGCAGAGCTTGACTTTATTGTAAAATATAAACTTGTATTCTTCACTGATTCATGGATTAGGGATATTGAATAAATATCAACAAATATATATATATATATATATGTCATCATCATTTTATGTCCGTTTTCCATGCTGGCATGGGTTGGTCGGGTGATTTCAGCCCGCGTCGATTGTGAATGGAGCCACCACTCTCCTAGACGGGTTGGGTGACCTCGCACGTTTCGTTTGGCTTCGTTTCTATGGCTGGATGCCTTTCCTAACAGGAACCACTTTACAGAGTGTACTCTCCTGTTAAGAATGATGTATATATTTATATGATGGACTCTCCTGTCGAGAAAGATGTATATATATATATATATATATATATATATAGCTACACAGTGCATTTATTAAACACATGGATATGATTCCATATACATTTTTATTCATATGTATTGGTACTCTGGGAATTTGAAACTCAGAGTAATGGCATTTTGAGCTTTTCAGGTTGCTGAATGAGGAGAATGTGTTGGAGGGAGAGGGATTACCTCGCATGGACCCAACAGAGGGACCAGCTATGAAGGTTGAAATGGCCATTAAGGATAAGAAGGCAGGGAAAGCAACACACCCATCCAGATATATTTTACCAGACAACTTCTTCCAGCAACCTAACACATATAATCTTAACAGAACACGGCATAACCAAATTAATAAACTACTGTCTTGACACCCACTTGGCTCCAGGATCTGATGGCCTGGCTAGTCCCTATAAAATAGTCTATTCAGAGCTATTCAGATGCTGAAAAATGTTGAAAGAAGTGATAACACTGATTCATAAAGTGGGCAATTAGCCACAGACAAACAACTACAGACCCGTGTTACTTACATTCCACATTTCAAACTGTCTTGGAGATTATTATATGTAGAAAGATAATAGACTGTTTAGACAAACACAGACTTTTAACAATACCCAAGCATGGTTTCTGCCCTGGAAGAAACTACCTGACACAACTTCTACAACAGCACAACCAAATTCTGAAGAGTTTGTTGCCTGGATCAAAGGTTGACTGTGTATACTTTGATTTTGACATAGTCGACCATGGTGTCTTGTGTCACAAGCTGAAAAACAATAGCTTAACAGGAAGGTCGGGCAATTGGATCTCTGATTTCTTGAAAGACCAAAGTCAAGTGGTGGTAGCCAATGGAGTCCTATCCCAAAAGTCTGTAGTAATAATTGGAGTATCACAAAGCACCATGCTGGGTCCTCTTTTGTTCTTTATAATGTTGTCAGACATTATAAAGAAAAATATACAATCGGCCATACTCAGCAGCTATGCAGATGACACTGAAGTGATGCTGGAAATTAAGACAAACAAAGTCATCTATGTGCTTCAACAAGACCTAGGTGCCATACACAACTTGGCAAATAACAATAACATGTCATTCAATGTCACAAAGTTCCATGCCCTCCATTATGAACTGAAAATCCTCAATGAAATGTTCAACTTTGCCCCTTTGTGGAGGAGAATGTATATAATATATATATATATATATTATGTACATTCTCCTCCACAAATGAATCACTAAATAAAGAAATTCCCAAAATAAAACAAGCACTAGTCAACAACAGATATTCTAACAAAGTAATAGACCAAGTCATAGAACAATACAAAAAGAAATACACTGCAAAAATACATCTGAAACCACACCTATTAAAAATACACAAACCACACATAAAGTGTATTATATGAATCAAATGCACACTAACTATAGAATAGAACACAATGTATTACACTAAATAATAAATTAACACTAATAATACTGATGATGATGAATATTCTACAAAACCACTGAAATTAAAAACCGTAACAAGAAACCACAAGCATGTAAACCCGAGAACAAGCTAATGATCAATGTGATTTATAAATTCGATTGCCAATGTTAAAGTTGGGAACTTCATGCAAGTATGACACTCTCCCACCAGCTACCATGCACCTACAACAAGGAGAAAATGCAATGCACTACACCACACAACACATAACAGAATTAGATAGGAAAACATTAGCAGACAACACATCTATACTGTATAGAATTCCCCACAACAATATATGATTAATGATGAAAGCAATACTCACAGCACAGTACAATGCTAAAATAAACACACAGACAACATACATTAGTCACAAACAAAAAAGAAACACCTAACTGATGATGTATAGATAATCTAATGGTCAAAATTCGAATTCCAGTGGTAATGTCTACACTAATTACATTGGCCCTGCCTACTGTAAAAGGCAGAAAAACACACCAACATCACTTCTTCCTGAAGATGAGACTATGAAGGTCTAGAAATGTTAATGATGGATTTACGAACTTTAATGTTCCAAACAAACTACAAGGGACTCATATGAAAATTTGAAAAAACCTTGATAAAATAAATAAAACTAGAATATCATCATGTATTTAATACAACATACACACACACACATGCATATGTATATATATACATACATGCTTATACACACATGTAATCATTGCATCTCTCTCCAATGAATGGCTTTTACCTGAAACATTAAACTTCTCTTCTTCCACTGTTTGGACTCTTTTTTTGTATTACTATTTGCCGGTGTAGACCATCACTAGTTTCCTCAGATTCTACTGTTTTACTATATATGTATATATTTACATTATTTGTTGTTTATGTTGGACATTAACCCTTTTCCTGCGTTAAGCAGATATATCCGCCCCAAATTTTATTACCGTAAACTGTGGAATGCAGATTTACCTCACCACGGCCTTGAAAAAACTTCTCGTTATGCTGTGAGAAGCAGACACACCCCCAAATTTAATTACGCAGTGAAAGGGTTAAGAAAAGTTTTTTTTATAAACATTTATTGAAATATTTTTCCGTTTAGGGATTGTTTCCACCTGGTCAGGGAGCTACTATAGGAGTAGATTTCATGATAAAAAGTGTTGAAATTGATGGAGATAAAGTTAAGGTAAGAATTATGTCTTTACTACATAAATTTCAAATATAATTAAATTTTAGTTATAATTTAAACTATTTAATTTCACCCTGTTTCAGTTTGCCCATTTCACCACTTTTCAGATTTGTGGTTATGTCCAAGCACTTTCTTTCACACTATCTTCTTTTCCTCTTTAGCAACTGTCATTATGAATTCTGAAAATCCAGATTCCTTACATAGCACACAAACAGTCTCTAGTTTTAGAAAAACTTACTGGAAGCAAAGCCTGTTATGCAGTTCTAATCACTAATCAGACTCCCTTCCAATAGCTTATACCCAGCTGCATTATGTTTATGAATATCAAATGTTGAAGGTGTTTGTGTGTCTATCATCATCATATGTCTATATATATACATATATATGTCTATATATGCATATATATACATATATATGTCTATGTATTTGTATATTTCTGTCTTTGTATCTACTTAGGTGGGAATAATTGTGTATTTCTAAATGAAAGTTCAATAGTCCAAATATCTCCAGCTAAGTTTTAGGCTGGGTAAAAAAAAAAAAAAAAAAAGATTTACAAAATTTTAGTGATTGGTCGATAAATTGAGATTTCAGTGAAAGGGAGATAACTGATATACGGAAATTTTTCAATTTAAAATAATTTTTTTTTTATGATGAGTGAATTAGGAATAAACATGAAATATTTCTACACATTTTTAAATACAGCAAATGTGACGAAAAATAAAACAGAAAAAAAAAAAAAAATCTAAACACATTCGTAATGTAACTATTTATTAATTAACGAAATGGTTCCACCTCGATAGATAGAAATTAATAAATATATACATCCATACACAAGTCTTAAAGAGAAATGTGTTACTTGAAAGAAGTTTTTAAAATGAAATAATAGTTTAAAAGACATTTACAGATTACAAATATAATATTGTAACATTAAATTAGAAATTACATCTAAAGGCGCAGATGGCTGTGTGGTTAAGGAAAATATAATATTGTAACATTAAATTAGAAATTACATCTAAAGGTGCAGATGGCTGTGTGGTTAAGGAGTTCACTTCGCAACCACATGGTTCCAGGTTCAATCCTACTACGCTGCACCTTGGGCGAATATCTTCTCCTGTAGCTTCAGGTGGACAAATGCCTTGTGAGTGAAATTTGGGAAACGAAAACAGTACGGAAGCCCATCGTATATATGCATTCATGTTGTGTCCCTCTATGTCCCATAACCTAGCGTTTCGACAAATAGAGATTGATAAAATAAGTACCAGACTGAGTTTGAAATGATCAACTAAACCACAGTTCAATGACTAAAACCAGTAGAAAAATATATAAAGAAGCCATTTCTTAAATGAGACTAATTCCAATTTAAAAGAATTTTATCAAATTAAATTCCGAATATGCAAGTTATTTATTGTTCAAGATAAAGTGTGAAATCAGATTGTCTGCAGTGAACTTTGACCTAACTTACTTGTCACTATTTACTAAAGGTTTGCAGCTGACAAATAAAATGTTAAATTATTCATAATCATCATCATCATCAACATCATTTTACGTCCACTTTTGCCATGCTTGCATGGGTTGGATGGGTCCTCTCCAATACAGCATCTCACGATTTCTCTCGATCTTTTGTCATCTCCTTCCTGAAGTTCACCTCTACCTGTGCCTTCCTTGATCTACCTCTTCCACACCTTCCTACCACTTGGATCACCTAGCACTTCTTCACCCATCTGTCATCACACATACACATTATATGCCTGTACCAACGCAATCTTCTCTCTTGCACACTACATATAATTCCTCTTATACCCACTTTTTCTCTCAACTCCTCTGTGCCTCGTCGTTTATGCACATTAACATTACACGTCCAGTGGAGCATACTTGCTTCATTTCTTTCCAGCCTTTGCACATCCCCTGCATTCAATGCTCAATAGTATTTGAAAACAATAAAATATCTCGGAACTAAACAATATATTTCTTTGCTCACTTACTGAAGAAGTTAATATCAAAATATAAAAACTAACATGGAATTCTGTAAAATAGTCTTTTAAGAAACTTAAGTGTAAGGAATAGATTTCTTTGCATGTTGTAGCTTCCTGATTCCTGTTGGATTCAACATAAAATGTATTTTCCCTTAGAATCTTAATTGAATCTTAAACTAATTAAATTTCTATTTCTTTTCTGTAATGTCTATTATTTATTGTTGCAGCTGCAGATTTGGGACACTGCTGGCCAGGAACGATTCCGTTCAATTACTCAGTCATACTACAGATCCGCAAATGCTCTTATTGTCGTTTATGATGTTTGTTGCCAAGCGTCTTACGACAGTCTTATCCAATGGATAAATGAAATAGAAACTCATACAAACAGCAAAGTGTTAACTTATTTAGTTGGTAAGTTTTAAATATTTATACTTGTAATAAGAGGAGAGAGAGAGCAGTAAGTTTTCCTTTCAAATCATTTAGGTGGCAAATTGGCAGAGTTAGGGCATTGGATAGAATGCCTTGCAGTGTTCATTCCAGCTCACTGCACTCTGAGTTCAAATCCTGCTGAGGTCAACTTCGCCTTTCGTCTTTTTGGGGTAGATAAATAAAGTACAAATCTAGGGCGGTGGACTGGCACAATCATTAGAGCATTGGACGGGATACCTTGCCATATTTGTTCTCAGTTTAAATCAGGCCATGGCCTACTTGGGTGGTAGACTTAATCCATCGCCCAGTTTAACACCACCACCTGGCCATTGGGTGCCTTTAGCAGAGTCAATTCTGTTGCAAGCATTTGGGTGAGGTCTCCAGTCTAAGGATACCTTCCTCCCTACATCCCGCCAGTCTCAGAGGCCCTGAAAAAAAAAAAGTGATGGGCACTGCCCTATCTCTTGACAAAGTGATAAAAAAAAATATATATATAATTATTAAGAGAGTGTACTGAATGCTGAAGACAAAAAAATTGTTAACTAATTGAAATTTCCCACTTAGAGAAAGAAAACAAAAACTTAGTAATTGTTAGCGAGTCTTTTAAAAATAATGTATTGTTGTTTTGGTCTTTTTTTGTTTTTTTTTCTTCTTTTCTAACACTTCAATTAATCTGCTTGTTAGCTAATTAAATTAATAATCTGTAGAATTACAAACATATGACAGAACTTTTGAGTTGTTCAAAAAAATGTTTAAATGTATAATAATTCATTGTTTGAGTAATAACTTAACCCAAGTCTTTTAAAGATTTTTCTGTGAACATCTGAAATAGACTACCTTTAGTAAACGTTTCACTTGTTACAAAGTATTGCTTCAAACACCAGTTCACTACCGTAAATATTAATTTTTAAAAAATCTAGATACACAATGAATAAGGCTTAAAATTTAGTAAGTTTTGGGCAGGGTGAAAAAGTTAACAGAAAATTTGGGTAACTATTATCAATAAACGACAGGTACAATTTCACTGAGAAGGGAGATAACTGATATAATTGAATGTTCAGATTTTGTTTTTTCAGTGATAGGTAAATTAAGATTGAACATGAAATATCATCATCATCATCGTTTTACGTCCGCTTTCCATGCTGGCATGGGTTGGACGGGTGATTTCGGCCCACGTTGCTTC
>JAOPJM010526771.1:0-10353 GCA_027124095.1 Muusoctopus leioderma
AGATAAGTACCAGACTCAAAAGTACTGGGGTCGATCTAATCGACTTCAAGGCGGTGCCCCAGCATGGCCGCAATCCAATGACTGAAACAAGTAAAAGAGTATTCATTTATCTTGATATGTTGTCATAGTTAAAAAACACAAAAGACTGACAGATTTAAACAGAAGTTTTTCATATATAAACACTAGGATTGTTGAGAATCTTAGTGTTAGCCAGCATCAGCAAGAATGAATTAAATAAAATCAAAAGTGAGGTATTTATTTGTTTGTCATGAGGAGAAAAGATGTTAATTCCCCCCAAAATGTTAAATAATGAACTGCTCTGCCAAAGATATTTCTCTTCCTCATAGCAAAGTAGCATACCTCTACTGTTACCTTTAAATCTTTCATATCTGTCACAAATACCATTTATCATCAGCAACAATACTTTCACTCACTCGGGATCCTGTATGATCTGCTACAAAATAGCAGCCAAATCTCCCTCAATACACTCTACAGTCTTAAAAAAGGATACAAGGAATAAAAAACTGGATGGTCACAGCTGGAATGCATTTGATCATAGGTTTGCTCAGTCAGGGTTGACTTGGGCTAAACTCTAAACACCAACTAACACACTGCCCACAAAACTATTGTTCAAAGTGATGTTATATACAGAATAGACACTAACGGTTATAGTATGTCTCTCAGAATCTCAGAGAAAGCTCCTACTAGACAGTCTGAAATCTGCTTACGACCTCTGATCCATTCTATCTGAACTTCCTTGTTGATCATCATTTCTTTTATTCTTGCCACATCAACTCTTAGATGACAATAACTAACGACGTTAGATGAATTTAAGGTTTCTATAAGTGATGAGTTGTCAGTTTTTCAGAGTACTTCTTGTAGGTAATCTGGGCAGTTGGAACATCTCTTGTATTATAGCAGCTACTAAGACACCAGCATGAATGTGAGAGTCTCTGAAGCTAATGGACACTTTGTAACATGATGTAGTTTTTTTGATGACCAAACACTTATTACGTCCAATGAAGAAGATAAAACTACCTTGTGAAGACCCATCTTCCAAGCTGGCTTTTGCTGCATCGGAATAGCAGATAATGTTAAGATCTGAAGGTTTTCCTAACTTTGGAAACAATATGGAACCTTTCATAATATTTTAATAATATTATATTAACTTCAAATAGGATCTTCACTTTAGGAGGTATTCCAGTATTGCTCATTCTACAGACATAAAATGATACATTTGGATGAGTATGAGTAGATACCCACACCATCCGATCTAGAATTCTTTTGTAATTCAGATTTCCCTTCTCCACATAACTCATAATTTTTCCTTAGTGACCTTTATTTCTATTGGAGCCATGGACGATATATATAGATCTTGATCTATAGTAATTCCTTTCTTGGATTCATTACCATTCAGTCCTAAATACTTAACTGTTTCACTCTCAAATTAAATTTCTGTTTCAATACTGTAAACCACATCCTTCTCAAACAATTCATTTACACAGAATACAAAATCATCCACATGCATTGCCTGAATACCAATCAAGCTCCTGTTTGCATCATGCCAGAGAAACAAAGTATTGTTATAAATACTCACTACTCTCAACTCAGTCAGTAAGTGGTTGAGTAACCTTCTTGTACCATGACCAAGGTGCATCATTCAGCCCATAGATGCATCTCTTCAGCTTCCACATCTGTAATGTTGGACATACATCAGAAGGTAACTTAAGGAACACTTCTCTCGTCAGTATATTACCTTGCAAAAATGCTGAGGTGAAATCAAGAGTCTACACTCACCAGTTCCTAACTGATGTAGTTAACATTACTAACTGCATAACTTCACAGCTGTATGGTGGCGAGTCTGTTTTTAGATCACTTGAATCTGCCTCATAATCATGTGCAACAATATAGGCCATCATTATCCTCTTATTATCTTTGTGTTTTTTCAGTAATCCCCCATCTTGTTGATATAGTTTTCTGACCAGTGTAGGTCACACATTCGTATACATCATGATTCTTCTTCATATTTCGTATTTCTTTATGCTTAGCATCAATAAGGAAGTCGTTTATTTACTTATTCCTACTCAGCAGTGAATAAACATACATGTTCCTGTTCATCTACTTTAACAGTATCTGGTGTTACCTCTCTCCATTGATCACACGATTCCAGTTAACAAAGATAGGATTTTCATTCTCCTCTTGTAGTAATATATTCAGCTAATGACTTTTTCCTTTTCACTTCAGCTGTGTGGTTCATATTTTTCCTCTTTCCCACTCATCACATCCATTTATTTTATACTCCACCATTTTATTCCTACCAGGTTTTTCAGTCCTATCTTTTAAACCAACAATATTGTCATTAACTTCATTGTGTATTTCATTCTCTCCAACATCCTCCTGATCCAGGACTTCACTACAGCTGTATCTTCCACTGTTCTTTCAGGTTCTTGAATTACAACTTCTTTATCAGATTCCTTTTTGTTCTTGTGCACCTTCACTACTTGATATGGATATATCGTGTAGAATGCTCCTTCATCACTAATTAATGAAAATTGATCTTCTCTGTCCAACACTTTAGCAAGACCATGCCATTCTTTGAAGTTTTGTCTTCTATAATAGATCTGATCACCAGCAACAAAATCATCAGTATAACTCCTCACATTAGACCTGAGTGCTCTCCTGATTTTTTCACTAGCCTCAGCTTCCATAAAACTCTTTCTTGCTGTATGAAGAACATTTAAATTTATTCTAACTATGTCACAAGTTGTGGATTCCAGAGCAGGTAACTGGTCAATCAGAATTGAGGGTGTGTTAACATTGGAGCCAAATGCAAGTTCATTTTGACTATGTCCTGGAGTGCATTTTTAGCACTAATAACCCATGCCCGGTCTATCTCTGGCCCACACTTTTCTCATTTTCTAATGTTTTCTGCATTGCTTCAGCCACTATCAAGTTGTGGTGCTCTACAGTGCTATTACTAAATGGACATTCTGCAGCAGTAGTACAGTTTTCAATGTTCAGCTTTTAATTCATCTGTTGGTAGTCATTGTTAAATTCACCCCAACTGTCGCTTAATAAATGAGCAGGAATTCCAAAATAAGATAACCACATCAAAAATATATTCTTGATGATCTCTTCCATTTTCTTTGTTTTAATTAATCTGGCAGCAGAGTATCTAGTAGTGGCATCAGTTAGATGCAGAATCCATGACATATTGTGAATGTACTTCTTCAAATCAAGACAAACTGTCATTGAACTTATTCCCAAGAGGCAATCTAACCATTAGTTGAAGTGGAGGTCTTCTAGACTTATGACAAATCTCACAAGGGTCAAAGATTTCTTTAATGAGTTCTAGGAATTCATCATCATTGTTGAAGGTTCCACTCTTTCAAACTAAGGGCACCAGTTCCTCCTTTGAAGTATGAGCAAACTGGTGGTGAAGTTTCTCAGCCTTCCACTTCCCTCCTCTGGAGAACTAATTTAGAGTTTTCACATGAAACACAGTGTTTTGAATATTGCAATCTTCTAACAGTATGTTAGTTAAAGGAAGACCAGAAGACACAGTTTGTAGTTGTACAGATATACCCAAAATGTAACCATGATCATTTTTAAAGTCCAGCACCATTCCAGCACTTTTCATTGATTCATGGCTTAGGGGCAGAGGTAAATCATTTTTCACAATGTCTGCTTCAATATAAGCTCTGACACCTACAGTAACAGGAAACTTGACCACTTTACTAAACTTTACTGCTACTCCATTACCAAAGCAGAAACTCCAATCAGATTTACCAATCTTGACCAAATCTTTATCACTATCACTCAGTATACCTAGAAACACTTCTAATGAACGTTCTCAGGCAATTGTATGAGTAGATGCAGAGTCTAACACTGCCATGCCAAGCGTCTCTTTCACAAGGGTTCTATCAGAGTAATTAATCAGAATATCTTCGGTTTTATATAGTGTTTCCTGTAACAATGTTTGATAAGGTGCTTTAATGTTCAATAGAATCATATGTATCTTATCAAATTCCACTACAGCATTAACATCTTTTATATGACAGTCTCTGGCAAAATGGTCAGTGAACTTACACTTAAAACATTGCATGATCTTACCTTCCCTGTCTGTGGGATTTGACTTAACCACCATGGTAAGATTGATAGTTTCCTCTGTGAAATCGTTTACTTCCTCTTCCTCTACCAGACCTCTAGTAGTTTACAGTCTCTGGTTCAGATTTCACAGCTGGTGTTATGCCTTCACTTGACAAAATATCTCCAAATACCTTCTTGATAGTATCCTTCATAACTTAATATGTTAGATTACTACAAGTAGTACACACCAATGTTTCATTTTCCTCCGAAATGTTCACAGCATTTAACACAAAAAAGACTTGAATACTTTCCGGCAACAAGAAAATAATTATTACTGGTGCTTGATGGTCTTTTATAAGAATAGAATTCCTTAAAAGTCATGTAAGCTCTTGTATTCTCATCACGAAGGTAAATTTTATCAAGTTTGTCTGTTATAAGTTTGAGATCAGTGTCTTTACCAATGTTTCTGGGTGCTTGGTCATGGATACATTCACGTATGTTTGGAGGTAATGATGAAAACACAGCCGAACCGTACTTCATTTTCAGTAGATAAAGAGCCCAAATCTCCAAATTTTGTAACCTTTCCATATACAATTCCTCATTAGGCAGAGTTTGTGGTTGCTTTCCAAAATTCACCATCAAATCCAAATCCTACCACAGCAAGCTGTACTAGAAATAATATTTTCCATCATACTTGGATGAAAACAATTGTTACTTTCTCTCAATACTTAGTCATATGTAAAACGCCCACTACATTTCCAGCCATCATCTTAAACTTACTTCTAAAATGTAAACAAAAGGGAGGTAAATCACATCAACAGTAGGCACATGAGCTGATTGTTCCAAAAAGGATGTAGTAGGCACATCTGTTGATGCCAGTGCATCTGGGTGGATGAATGGACTGTTGCGTCAGTTGATTGGTCTGAAAGGTGATGACGTAGGGTGTCATCATCGCCAGCTGGACTGAAGATAGACTCAGCCATCAACGAAATCAAACTGCAAATCTGTGAATTTATGTTTGTGTCACTAGCACGTCACAAATATAACAACATGAAATATTCACTAAATGTTAAAAAGTTATTTCAATAATTTGTTTCTATCTTTCTTGTAAATATTTACGAAAAAAAAAATAGAGATGGGGAAGTGACTAGATGTTTACCATTTGTTGGGGAAGTGACTAGATGTTTACCATTTGTTAAGGGAGATTTCACTGCTATTTCTAGCAGACAACATGGCCACATGGCTCTATGCCTATTGTAGGTGGGTGTCAAGCGGAAAAAAAAGTGGAAATGTAAAAAAGCAAAGTTGCTAGTTGTCAAGTAAAAAGTGAATCGGTACAGTGTGGTGTAAAACTGGACTAGCGCCAGATTTGCTTAAGGTTTAATCCAAGGATCCTTTCACTTACCGATATTTCCCTCACACACTATTCAATGTTGGAAGAATATTTTTTTCTCCAAAATAACATAAAACAAACCATAACAAAACTATTTAATGATAGAATATTGTTTTGAAGAATGTGGAATGAGAGAAAAAAAAAAACACTGCAACAGATTTATTATTGTTATTGTCATATATTCTCTTTTTCAGGAACTGGTAAAACTTTAATAAGTATTATGATAATTTCTCATATGTTAAGATGTAACCCCAGACGTCCTGTGTTGTTCATAGTTGACAAAGTATTGTTGGCTTTGCAACAAAGCAATTATATTACAAAAGAGTTAGAAAATAAAAAATATTACAGGTTTGTCTTTCACCCTTTTCCTTTTGTCACTGTTTGTTGTATACCCATTTTTCTGCAAGTAATTTGTATATTATTGGAACAATCGTTTTTATTACTGGCTGATGCATTTTCTACTGCTAACCACTTAACTCTTAAATACAAGTTGGACTTGTTATGTCCATGAGGCAAACTAGAAAAACTAATGTTAATTGCAATAGCTATTGTAGAAAAGTTTGAAATTGTGACTATTGATTTGGTGTCGGAGTTATTTAATTTCTATTTTCCTATGCCAACCAATGTAAAATATTGTACATTTACTTAGTGATTCTTTCATCACTACTTCATCAAGTACAATGAAGGCTATACTTCTCTGATGAGCTCAGAATAATACCAAAACATGTCCAGAGTTGTCTGCCATACGTGTGTGGAAAAATTAAAATAACATTAGTCATAGACTAGTATCATTCTTTTTATCTCAGCATATATATTTCTGGTTAACTTTTTAATGCTTTCTGTTAGCACTAACTTAGTTTTCTGCATTCTGCTAGCACTAACTTAGCTTTCTGCATTCTGCTAGCACTAACTTAGCTTTCTGCATTCTGCTTTCTGTTAGCACTAACTTAGCTTTCTGCATTCTGCTTTCTGTTAGCACTAAATTAGCTTTCTGCATTCTGCTTTCTGTTAGCACTAAATTAGCTTTCTGCATTCTGCTAGCACTAACTTAGCTATGTGATTTGTAGTCCAGCACCTTAACTTCACAATCATTGTTGATTATATAATCTTGAATTATTAAATAACTTCACACATCAGTATTGTATCACTCCTACTACCATCAGCCCACTGCTTGCACTTTATTTTCCAAATTTTGTTCTGTGTCCAGCAGGGTGTAAAACTCCCTGTTGTACCTCTGAAACCACTGCACACCTGCCATGTTCACTGGTCATCAACAAGTCTACCTTTATGAGGTCACTCGACCTGCTAGAAATATCAGCAAAGATACACGGGATACTGTAGTCATAGATACAATATGTCTGAATAAAAGACGGGATGATTACAGCTGGAATGTCTTTGGTCATAGATCAGCTGGAACTTGTCATCAACAACACTTCTAACACACACACACATAGATCAGCTGGAACTTGTCATCAACAACACTTCTAACACACACACACACACATAGATCAGCTGGAAGTGAGGTGCCACCCTTAGTATTCTTTGGTCCTCCTGGTATGGTTGTGTGAGGCTGTTGTTTAATTTGAATTGTTACAGGTGAATAAATGAGACAACTAGTATGTTGAATAGGGGATAGACTGAAATATTTTCTGAGTTTTATCATTAAACTCATGGGGCTGTGTGAAGTGTATTATTCACCTTACCTATTCATTAATATTTAGATGTGATGGAAGTAGTAATAGTAACAGCTGAAGTAGCAGTGGTAGTAATAGTAATGACAGTAGTAGTAGTGGTAGCAGTAACAGCAGCAGAAGTAGCGATGGTGGTGGTGCTAGTACTAACTGTAGTGATGGTAGCAGCAGCAACCATTGTTTTTTTTAACATTTCATTATTGTTGTTCATGGAAGTTTATCTGAAGTATTAAAGTATACAGATGCAAATATATTTGACTGGAGTACATATTAACCCTACAATCTTCGTTATTCAATATTTCTCTAAACTTTCTAGTTCTTATAACTGATATTTATAAAAATAAAAAAACTTTATCTTTATAGATTTGACCCAACAAATATGGAAAATATTATTGAACGGAACCTGAGAATAATTTGTGTGTATGGTGGTTCTAGATCTGCTAAGGAACCTTTGTCAAAGTATGATGTTATTATCAGTACAGCAGGTCAGTTCTTGAAAGTCACCTTCTTATTTAATATAAATATTTCATATAATTTGTAAAACAAGAGATACTCTTTCTCACATGTTTTTAAGAGCACTACTAGCAACAACTTTTGTAATAGTGACCCAATGATTGATTAACCTGTTATAAATTAGCAGGCAAATATGGATGCATGCATGGCTGTGTGGTTAAGAAGTGAGCTTTGCAACCAAGTGGTTCTGGGTTTGATCCCTTGGGCAAGTGTCTTTTATTATGGCCTTGAGTTGACCAATGCTTTGTGAGTAGAATTTGATAGACAGAAACTGTGTGGAATATGTTGTATATATATCTGTGTGTGTGTGTGTGTGTATTTTGCCAATGGCAAAAGATTCAAGCATTGTTGACAAAACTAAAAAAAATACAATGTTTTTGAATTAGAAATTAATGACAGTAGCTGAAATACATGTCGAAGCTGTCTGGCCAGTATAATCAGATTTAACCTCAGTAAAGTTCTAGATGGTTGCTAGGCAGCAGACAGCCATATTTGAAGAACCGTAAACTTTTGGAATATATATATATATATATATATATAGCTGGACAATGTTGATAAGATAATATCCCATTCTATTACTCCTTTATTTCTGAGTATAATTATAGATATTTAGAATTGTATTTATAAATAGATGTTAGAAATCATATGTGTAAGTATATGTAAGAAATCATATTTGTATGTATATGTTAGAAATTAGCGGCAGTGGCTGAAATATGTGTCAAGGCACTCTGGCCTTTATAATCAGATTTACCTTCAATGCATTGAGTTGCCACCAGGTGGTTGGTGGCCATATATGAAGAACCATGGACCTTTGGAATATTTATGTAAAGCTGGACAATGAAGACAATCTAAGATTATCTCATTCCATTACTCTCTCTCTCTCTCTCTTTATCCCTCTCTCTCATCATGCCTGATGTGCATTTGGCACACTATGTGAGTATATTCAATTGGATGACTGGTGACAATACACGTCTACACAGGTGGCCGCTGCCACCGCTGTTGCCACTGGAAACTCTTCTCTTCCTGTCAGGTGCAAAACATTGGATTGATGAAAGATATTTCTCGAGAAATTGTAGAGATGCTAGAGTGGAAGTGAATAGATATATATACTGTGTGCAAGAGGTGAGATGGAGGGGTGCCTCAGTCAGACTCCACACAGACAAGGAACAAGGGTACAAATTCTTCTGTGTGAGTAACAGCACGGGTGGGTGGAGTAGGCATATTATTGGAAGAGAAATGGAGAGATCAAGTAACTGAAGTATTCAGAGTATGACAGAATAATTAAGCTTAAACTAGTCATAGGTAATATGACAGCAACAGGGATTTCTACACATAAGCCACAGTTAAGACTGACAGATGAGTAAAAGGACTGTTTCTATGAAGTCTTTTTGCAGACTAACCTCTATAACAGATGACATTGAGCTTGTTATCACTGGTGGTTTCTTCAATGGACATAGTGGGCAACAATCAGGATGGTTATTCATATAAGGCTACGGTCATGGTACAAGGAATGGAGAAGGATTGAGGTTCCTGGAGTTATGTGAAGTAAAACATGTGCTAGTCATTCACATAGTCACTCAAGTAGTACAGGACGGTTTTATCTCCAGTGACTTGCATAGTAACATTATTGTCAACTGCTACAAAGGTAAAGGAGATGCTCTAGAAAGGAGCAACTGCAGAGGCATGAAATTGATGGACCAAGTTATGTAAGTGGCAGGAATAGTTAATTAGGAAGAGAATTAGTTTAGATGAGATGCAGTTTGGGTTTGTGCCAGGACATGGAACCACCAATACCTTCATCTTAGGAGAAGTTCTTAGATAAGAGTAAGTCACTACTTTACCTAACATTCGTTGATCTGGAGAAGGCCTTTCACAGGGTACCACACACTAGTCTAGGGTTGCTAAGAAAACTGGGTGTAAATGAATGGCTTGTGAGAGCTGTGCAAGCTATATACAGATGGTGCTATCAGCAATGTGAGAGTTAGCAAAAATTTCAGTGAGGATTTAACATGCAAGTAGGTGTCCATCAGGACTTAGTTCTCATCCCTCTCCTGTTTATTATAGTTCTCCAGGCCATGATAGAGGAGTTCAAGAATGGCTATTCCTGGAAACTCCTGTATGCCAACAATCTAGTTCTTATAGCTGAATCAGTTGAAGAATTTGAGGAAGAATTTGAGGAAAAGTTCTGTAGGAAATAAACACAATCTATGACTTTAAAGAGATAACTGACTTGAGGTTATCTAGCTGTGTTAAGATGTATAGTTGTTTTAAGATATTGTGTTGCTGTGTTAAGTGGTTATTATTTGAGTTATAGATAAAATATATTTGTTATAGTTCAATGTTTTATCTACTTCAATTATTATTCTTTGAAAATTATACAAAACAAATGAAGAGAAAATATCTTAAAATATTTTTATATTGAAGATCTCGGTTATACTCAATTTATTAAAGTTATAATACTATATTGGGATCACTTTAGCATCTTCCCCCTAGAGTTCTTTTGCGGGGGGGGGGGGATTTTTTGTTGCCAAAACTTAAGTGGGGCTGATGTTGTCTATATCATCATCATCATCATCATCGTTTTACGTCTGTTTTCCATGCTGGCATGGGTTGGACGGGTGATTTCGACCCGCATCGATTTCTCATTGGAGTCACCACTCTCCCAGA
>JAOPJM010526789.1:0-10352 GCA_027124095.1 Muusoctopus leioderma
GTACTTGACTGGTACTATATTTTATCGACCCCGGAAGGATGAAAGGCAAAGTTGACCTCGGCGGGATTTGAACTCAGTGAGACAGGACGAATACCGTTAGGTATTCTGTCCGACACGCTAACGACTCCGCCAAAATAATAATGATAATGATTTCTTTTATTTACCATCAGGGTGGTGGATGAGAGACAATTACAAAGACAGACATAAAGTGTGGGGATTTACGTACAAAATCGAATGAGTGAAAAAAAAAAATTAAATATAAGTATACATGGTATACATATAATGATGAATGGAAATGATGTAGTCCTCCTGATACAGGAGGACCATCTACGGCCAGTCAAGGAACCCCACAGATCCAAGATCATCCTGAACACCAAGAGCCCTCTCCAACTATTGTACTTCGACCTACAGGCACATACTTAGAGTAGTCCCATCCACTCTTGCCATTTTCGCCACTCTCACCCACCCTTCATTAAACTCACTTGAGGACAGCAGCTGTTCGACAAAACTCCACAAGTTAGTAATACCTGGACACTGAACGAGTGCATGCAGAATGGTTTCGTCGCTGTGCGCACATCTAGGGCAGGTCCGTCTGACAGCACTTTTGTGCCTGTAGAATTTATTTCAAATTGGTAGCACCCCTCAGTAGCACTGCCAGGCCAAGGACTTCTGGAAGTTATCCATAGTAGTTCCCAACTCGAAAGTTCTCTGGAACTTCTCCAATTCGTTTTCCTTGATGCCCAGAACTCCCCAAGAACGTTGTCACTCTTCCTCTCTACTAAACCACTATAGGTTGCTAGAGTAGAACTTCCACCGATCTCATTGCCCGACTGGTAGAGGGCAGTGAGCACCTGATAATATGCCAGTTGCCCAGTCTCGGTCTTTGCTTCACCCAGAATAATAATAATGCGTTATTTAATTTAGCTACTAAAGGCAATTGCATACATTATCATTCATACACACAGAAACATGAAACGTTCAAATAGGGCTTACAAAGACATGTGGTAAGGACAAACAAGTTATATATAAAGATGAGGGGAGTGGTGAAAGACGTTATACAATAAATATGGGGGTGAGTTTATAAATTTATGGAAAACAAATAATAATAACCAAATAATTAAATAATTATAATATAACTAAAAAATTAGATAAAATAATACGATAAAATACATAATAAGCAAATACAAGATTTAGTTTAAAAAAGGGTAATCCACTAACACATAGGTAGGAAGCCAGCACCTGCATTAATCAGGGAATCCTAGTCCTGGTTGTACAACCTCTCCAATTCATCCACATACTGTTCAATGCTAGAAGGAACAGAGTCTACTGTGAGGAGTTCTTGGGACAGGGTGGGCAAGAGGAGTTCTTGGGACATCCTATGGTTGATTTGTAACAATTCATGAACATTAGCAGAGCACTTGATCAATAACCGATCATTCTATATTTTTTATAGTCTGACCCCATCTCATCCCTGATGAGTATCTCATCTGGAAATCCTCACGCATTTCAATTGCATTTTGTATCAGACCTTTGTTGGCCTTGCAAAAGGCTGTGAACTTCATTTCACACGGAGAGGAGATGGGTTCCTCCTCACAGGAGATTAGCCCAGCTTCACAGGAGATGGATTCCTCCTCATCAGAGGGGTTCTTCTTCACGGGAGACAGGCTCCTCTTCATACAAAATGGATTCCTCTTTACTGGAGAGGGTATCTTCTTCATGAGAGATGTACGTGTTTTGGGGGCTTTTTCCACTTTTTCACACAGGTCGGACGATCATCCTCGGACTCCACCTGGTCCACATCATCACAAGTGGATAGAGTGGTACTGTTGTGAGGTGGGGTTTTGGTGTCATCCACTTCCCACTTGTTTTTGTTGCTATGTTTCACTCTCTCTTTTCATCCCCTCCTCATTGTTACCAACGGTTGTGGCTGGGGGAGGGAGTTTCTCGGTTCCCTGGTTGACTCCTGGAAATGAGGACAAGGCGATTTTCTCCAATGTTTCCAGAGTTGTGCCCAGTACCACCTTGAGCAGCAGCCTCTATGATTTGTTGCTGGTGTTGTTACTTTCTTTCAAACCTTCTGGGCATAAAGCCTTTAAATGACTTCTACTGCCACATGTGTAGTAGCTGGACTTTCTACCCTGAATACTCAACCTTAAGGCTATCCTTTCAGCACCTACTACAGGGCACAACTCTCAGATCGTGCTGTGGTCTTGTGGGGTCATGGGGACTTGTATGTCCATAGTGAAGTGAACCCACCTGACCACAGATCACAAAAAGTTTTGTCAGCACTGACCATCTGCCCATATTACGTCATGAAACCAGGGATCAGCATCATCACTGATGTCCTTGATGGTGACCCTTGTTTCTCCATCCCAAATATTGTGGGACCAGTTTATGGGTATATGTGTCTCATACTATTTGGGCTTATCTTTTTTCCCCCCTCTTCAGTTTTGAAAACAAAATATATGCTCTTCATTCCACATATATTTGAGGGCTGTCTCCAATTGCTCCTTAGATGGCATAAGGAAAGCCCCCATGACCTTAGCAAGGCACCAATACATTAGTTTTCTCCTCTCTCGTGCCTGGGTAATAGATTCTTGCAAGGAGGTGCCTGTCTAATGGACATAATCTTGCGATTCTTAGTTGAAAGCATACTTGCAAAGAATGGGGTCTGGCCTGTTTTAGAAACTCTTTCATTTTACAAAGTACATGTGTACATGTGAATGTTGTTGTTTTTGTTTTCAAATGTGTTGTCTGTAATGTTATTTTTTTTTTTTTATTAGCTGAAATGTCGTTATTTATTTTCATTTTCTGCTATTGCAAAGTCTGTGTGTTCAATAATGCTTGTTTTAGCTTTTGATTTTTGTATTTTTCTGTTTAGAAGCTGTTTATTTTTCTGTTCAATAATATTCTTTTGTGGGGTGGCATCCAATTATTGACTTGAAGCTCTACAGCATGAGGAAAAACAAAAGGAATTATTTTTCAAAAAAAAACCAATATAATGTTTGTCACACTCTGGAATGGGGATGACTTCCAAATAGTTCAAGAAATGTTCATGCGTAAAATAAAACCCCAAATGAATATTATTTCCTTCAGCTATACACTTGAAAATTCTCAAGAAACCTCGGCACAAATTTAGGCATGCAAGAAGACGACGACGACGATGAAGAAAAACTAACTATATAATATTCTGAGATAGCTGGATATCAGTGGAACTTAATAGTTAAAGAATTATGCAGAGGAGAGAAAAACAGATTAAGAGTAAATGTTTGCAATCAAATTATTCCTGTCTACCAACTGAAAGGTTGACAATTGATTTTCTGTCATCAGCACTGTGAGGTACTGTGTCTCTGGCAAAGACACTGAACTCTCAACAGCCTAATGTAACTATCTGTAAATAGATACAACAGGAGGTTTAATGCTGAACTCACCTTCATCAAATATAACAAAGCTCCTTGCCTAATAGATTAGCTCCAGCACTATTCAAGCATAGTAACAATGCACTAGTTAAAGGTATACCTGACCTGCTCTATACAACATGGCAATTATGGTTTACCAAAAAAAAGATTGAAAACCTGATGTGAAAACCACAAGGGTCAACCATTGCCTCAAAACTGCTCAGCAGAATCATATTGTACATGCATACTGTCTCCACAAGAAACAAATCTGTGAGAATAAAGCTGGTTCTTGACTGAACCATGAGAGCTCAGAACATATTTTCGCCCCACATCAGCACACATCAGCAACATTTCTTCAGACAACCAACTACAGGCTACCTTTATTGACATGATCAATACACAAAGTTCCTATAAGCAACATTTTTAGAGTTGACAATGTAACCTTATTAGGCTCAAACTTGATTCAAATCCAGTAAACAGTAAACAAACTAATAGAAAATACCAACCAATTTGGGATATGTTTTGCATCCTTGTAAAGGATTGTTTATGGATTGCTGGACTGGAACATTACATCTGATTAACCTCAAATCCATTGAAAAATCGAAATACTTCACATACTTAGAGAGTTGCACCACTAAGAACAATAATGTGCCAAGAAAATAACCACAGGGATTGGGAAAGTGCCTCCTACTATTGTCAACCTAAACCATTTTCAGCAGCAACAAGAAATCAAACTCTGAGAGACATACTCCTTATATGCCACATGTGATGGAAACCTAGGATTAGCAACATGGAGGTGTTTCAACTCATCTCCAGAAAGAAGTAGGCTGTGCTCACTATTGAGCAGTTGAAAACACTGTACTGTCTGGGCTACATAGTCTGTATGCCTGCTGATTAACAGTAGAAAACCTAAAATGTGTAGATTCAAAATAAATATCCATTTTTGGGGATTTTTTTTTTTGATTTTTTTATTAAAAAAATGGGAAGGTATGCCAGATGGTTTCAATGATTGTAACTTAAATGAAGCTGTTTTTGAAAAATAATAATTTTAATTCTTTTTCTTGACACTCCTCATTTCAAAAATTTCTATAGAGTTAGTGATACTACCAACTTAAACTTGCCCGTTGCTATTAAGTCCACACTTATTAGCAGAACAGACTAGACCTTACTTTTGTTCTCTTTCTCTAATTTACACATATCATTTGAAAATCATTTCATTAACTCATTAAATGTGGAAGCAAGATGGTTGACAGGATTCCATTTTGTAAGGAGGAGTTTTTTCAAAATCTAGATCAGCTGATCAGTGTGTGTCTCAATACAAAAAATTAGGTCTTTTTCTGGGCCACATATAAACTGACCAAAATTGTTTTTTAAATACTTCTGCATAGGTCACTGCTTTCATCTGCTTTTGTTTCACTTGTTAATTTTCCCTGAAATCTGTGAAATTTGCAATGCATGCACATGTGTGTGTATGCATGGCAGGTTTCTCATGCACTGATATGTTACACCTACTACAACACTGACATATACATCCTTCCAAACTAGAATACTGAGCCCAACTTGCCTGGAAGTATTGTACATGGCTCATAGTTGACACAAAGTAGTAGATAATTTACTTTTATTACCTACTATAATAAAAATAAATTTTAGATTATCGTGTTTTATGTAACAGATTTAAAAGACAAGCCGGTTCAAGTAGCATCTCACTACTTGGTTTTAATATATCATAGTTTTCTATGCTGTAGACAATCAATAATGTTATTTGTATATTATAAATTTAGTGCTGGTGTCAATTATAAGTTGACCATCTGATGCTAAATTCTTCTCTGTAACATATGTCTGTTGAAATCTAGACAGGAATCTCTATGCTGGAACAGATAAAAATCAAATTACAAATGCCTGATTTGTATAATTCTAATTAAGTTGTTTTCCTTGCTGCTCCAAAATTCTCATGTATCAGTCACTAAAAATTATGGACAATGAATGTTACTGTTAATGTCGTGGATCTAGTTACTTAAACAGACTGTTTGACTAAAAGGTCAATGTTTTGAAAAGTTTCCTTTCCCTTAATAATTCTACTTATAAAATGTTATGACTTAAATATTCATTATGGAAACACTTTTGTTTCTTCCAGTTTCTAATGTTCTGGTAGTGTGTATTTACCACTTGCCATAATAAGAAGTTGTAAATGTAAATGTCTACTAAGCACCAAGTGACATTTGAGAGCAGATGCTTAGTTTCAATGCCATGGTGTTAAATGAATGAAAAATAAAACTTCCCCTGGATAGGATAATAATCTATCGCAAGTAATATTCCAAGATCTACTAACTGCCAAGCAAAATGTGGAAATACAGAATAAAGTTTCCTCTCCAAAAATAACAAAACACCTGCAGCAGATTAGAACTTACAATCCATGAGCAGGTAATCCCGTCAACCATCTTGTTTCCACATTTAAGGAATTAATGAAACAGTTCTCAAATGATATGTCTAAATTAGAGAAAGAGAACAAAAGGTCTAGTTTGTCCTGCTAAGAAGAGTGGGCTTAATGGTAAGTGGCAAGTTTAAGTTAGAGGTATCACTGATTCTTTAGAAATTTTCAAAATGAGAAGTAACACAAAAAAAAAAGAATCAAAATAATAATTTTTCATTGGATCTTAAAATCTTAACATTTCTATGTATACTTTCCATAAATATTTAACTCAAGCATTTTTAGAGTGCATATGTTCATCTTTAAAATAAGTTCATTCAACATTGACTATGATTCTTCATCAAGTGGATACTTCTAGGATTTCTTTTAAGCTAGGCTGATGAACAACAAAAACCTCATGCAATGGCAAACTTCCTGCCTTGGTTATAAATCCTTTCTGCTACAGCCCTATTATCCATACATGGTAGAGTGCCGATAATGATAAATTAGCCTCAACAGAATTTGGACTGAGTAATGTAAGCTAACAAACCACTTGTCAAATCAGGTTATGCTAGCAAGCCATTCTACTGTTATGACTTAATCTCAGTCAAGTAGAAGAGTTTCAGTACTTTTCTTAAGAGCACAGTGTGGAACCAATAGTGGGATAAAGTAACAACCTTCAAATGAAGGAACAACATATTATCAACTCAACCACCAAAATACTCCAATTCAAAAAAACAACTGTCAATTCAAGTTGAAGTAGAAAAAGTACCCAATTCATATAAAAATGAAAACCAAAAAGTTATATGAAAGCATTTCTTTTTAAATTACCAATTTTTTCTTATGATGTTAACACATTCTCATTCAGCTAATTATGAAAAATATTTTTAATATTTATTATAATTATATGCAAATAAAATTAAAATAAGTATTTACTTCTCAAGGCAGTTGCTAGTCTTTCATTTCCAACAGAAATAATATACACAATAATTATCAAAAGAACATACTAAGTTGTAAAAGTTGAAGAATATACCTAAAAATTCAAGCCAAACAATTTCACCAATCAACATCTTGGATAATGGACCAACATTGAATGGAAAATGCACAGTATGACCCGAGGAAACAAGGAGAAGGACATTTTTAATGGCATCAAAATCTATCAATACTGTATTTCTTAATTTTTATTCAATAACACAGACTGATTTTAAGCTTAGGATTTTTTAAATTTATTTTATGAAACTAAACAGACAATATATAAACTTCATTTGATTTAAAATTGAATATAATTTTTTTTTAATTTAATTTTGAAATGGAATGGCAGGGTTGAACTCTACTTATGGAAATACTTCATATTTTATTGTTAATTTGATATAAACGAAAACTTTAATAGAAGTTATGAATAATGTTTTTTGATACTCATCAGTTTTAATCAATATAAAATCTATGCAATTATTCAAAAAGGGAATATTAAGTTGTTTTCATACCTTTGTGTTATTTTTTATTGCAATGGTGGTACTATATACAAATATTTACTAATAATTCAGCAAATGCTATGCTAAACCATTGTAATAATTTTAGGGCAATGTTTATAGTTAATAAAACAAGTACTGGGAGCAACTAATACAGATTAGTTGAAATTAATCTCCCCCTGTAGGCACTTACAAAAACACTTACTGAGGAATTTTGAAAAATTTGCTAACTCACCAGCTCACATGATTTCATATTCAGCTACCATTATTATATTTACTTTGTAACCACTAAAAATCATAGATAATCACTTGAATAACCTGTGTGAAACCATGCTATGTAAGAGTTGCAACGATGGGCAGCAAATAAGATTAGGTATATAGAATGGAGTGGTCAACAATAGAGTAGATAAGAGGTCATTAACAATTACCATTTTGATGATGAAAATAGTACAAAAGTATATAGAGAAATAGTGAAGCTTACAACACAAGTAATCAGGTTGGATGTAACCTTGATAATATGGTGAAGGTTCTTGACCATGACACTGGCAAAACAATAAATGCAAAACAAGAGCACTTCCGTAGTAGTTTAAGGAGTGCATCTGTGAACAGACAAACAATATGAAATTCAATTGGGATCAAGTGTGAAAAGCTGATTACCTAAGATAAGAAACTGTCACTTAGTTCTTAATAGTCATCATGACAAACCTGTGATAATGAGATAAAAATTATTACAGCCATTACTACTATTACTACTCAAGCTAATGTGGGAGCATCTATATGATAACTTGAGCTGCAAGAAATAGCAGTCATATCTCCCTCAAATCACACCTTAACAACTCAAAAATAAAAGGATATAATGTATCTAGGACTACCTTATCCAATATGTCTGAAATAAAGACAGAACAGTCACAGCTACAATGCCTTTGATCATAGATCTGCTTTATCAAGGCTGGCCTAGGGCTAAACAAGATCTACTACTACTATTACTGTATTAAAAAACAAAAAAATACAATAATGACAATAACATTCAATTTCTATTCATTTTCAACACTAAATGAATTTTTTTTCTTTCCTATATATATATACACATATTTCATTTAAGATACAAAAAAATATGTTACACAACAAATCCTATATCTTCTTAGAAATTAATACATTAAAATGAAAAATTTTCAACATTTTAATATCCTGAATCCAAGATTCTATTTACTATGTAGTATAACATGTTTAGCAAAACATTATACTGTTAAGTTACTATATACGTGAGGAGAGATTTTAATATAGTCTTTCATTAGTTATATATTATGATGAAGGTATCTGATATATAAATTTTAAATATTGCCAATTTTTGAACATCAAAACAAAACAGTATATCTCAACGATAATGTGATATAAAGCATCTGACAATATTGAGAGATAGGAGTGAGAGAGGGAGAGAGAATTGCAAGCTTTCTTTTGCCTGGAGGGTAATACTGAAAGAATTTACAGAGAAAGAAGAAACAGAGCTAAGAAAACAAAGTACATCAACTTTAAAAAAAAACAATATAAACTGTATTTTCTTATGCCTTGGTTTTATGTGTTATTTACTTTTTTTACTCAAAGTACATTCAAATTAGCCTGAAATTGTATAAAGAAGTAATGATGAACTATAAAAATTCACACTAAATATTATATATATAATAAAAATGCAGCAATTAAACACCATCACTAATGTTGTTAAACATTCAAAAGAACAGATAGATAGCAGACACAAGGTAATTACTATAAGGTAGTGTGTGTTTCATTATAAATTTCCCGCCTTGTTTTAGAGGAGATGGTAATTTTTTTCTACATGTACTATAATATTAGGCTGTAAGTATTTTGTTTAATAATGCTATTGGAATGCACCTGTTAAGAGGACTTTATCCTGATTATTAATTCAGGGGAAGCTGATATATTCAAGACCTTATAGTGCTGATTATACTTCTGAGTTCAGTCCTCACTCAAAATCACTTTGCCTTTCATCTCACTAGATTTAATAAAATAATTACAGGTAAGACACTTGTGTCTTAGAAAAAGTTATTTGTTTATTCAAAGAGGACAGACAGAGTCTGTGCCCTTATAAAACTCCTCCAGAGACTGGAGACATGTCTGAACTAGTTGGGTGGCATTACTAATATTATCTTTAGCTTGAATTGTAGGAGACATGAATGAATTAGTCTGTAGCCATGCTGGGGCACATTCATGAATCTGTAACATGCTACTAAGAGAATTAATGTATGGCCAACTTTAAAGCTGAAGAGTAGTCCGTACCCTGTAACTAACACTGCACTATACAAAAACAATTGCTCCTGAATGGATCAGTTTAACCAGCTGTAAATGGGAATCATTGCAAATCCCAGTGAAATGGTTCTAACTGGAAATCAAAATCTGGTCTGGGTCTCAATTCCCCAAAAATTTATCTCTACAACACAATAATAATAATTGTTATTTCATCATTTTTATCAGCATTCTAGCTATTATAGCCAACCTGTTTTTGCTGTAAGTATACTGCCCTATGTTTTAGGTCCTCTTATATGTAGTTCCTATTTTTTTATAATAGTAAGGATATTTCTGCATGAGCAGGTAAGTAATTATATAGTTGTTCTCTCACTGGCTCATTTGAACTCAAACCATTTTTTCCTACAGTGCACTTTACAGCAATTAAAAATATCTTGGTACACTTTGTACATAAAGTTAAAAAATGTATTAAAAAGGTTTTTATATATTTTATCCTATAAATGTAAATAATTTAAATTACAGAAAATTATTAAGAACTTAATTCTTTATTCAATAAATAAAGACTTTACATTTAGAATTTCAGTTTTGTATTTTTCATATTCTAAAAAAATTATTTTATCATTTTCAAGGTCGCACATTCAGCTGCATCTTGTGGAACACCAGTATGAAGTGGTGCATCATTTGGGAACTGCTGATGTAGAGGACATTTAGTTCAGTACTCTACCATTTCTTCCAATAATGCTAATAATTGTTTCTAATTTAGGCACAAGGCCAACAACCCCAGTACTTGACTGGTACTTTATTTTATCGACCCCGGAA
>JAOPJM010526808.1:0-10351 GCA_027124095.1 Muusoctopus leioderma
TCTATATATATATATCTATATATATATATCTATATATATATCTATATATATATATATATATATTTACATATTTATGGCAACCAATTAATGAGAGTATTTTGTATGCTAGTTTCAGTTCTACACATGGAAGTGTTAGCATATTTGTATACTATGCCCCCAACGAAACAACAGACGATGAGAAGGATGAGTTGTATAGCAAGCTTCACGAATCCGTTGGAAAGACAGGAAAAACGTGATTTCCTGCTGTATATAGGAGACTTTAATGCCAATACGGAAAACGGTAATGGTGGTTTTCTTAATGTATGGATAAACAAGGAATGGGGGAAATAATTGAAAATTGAATACGGTTTGCTGGTTTTGGTATGGTAAATGAATTGGTAATTGGCGATACATTTTTTGAGCAGCGAAAAATACATTAATATACTCAGACTTCTCCAGATGGGAAACATAGAAATCAGACTGATCATATTAGAATTTATATACGACATACAACCTCACTAAAAGATGTAAAGTCTAAGAGGCGGCGCGATATTAGCAGCGACCATTGACTCACACAATATCTAAGTTAAAATTTAAGGTTAATCAGGTGGCAACTAGAATATCGACTCCACAGTTTGATATAGGAAAATTAGAACTAACGTAAATGTAAAAGAAGAGTTTGTGTGAAAGTAGAAGTAGATGTTTTGTTTTACAGACATTAATTGTTACAGAGGAAGGAGGAAAGATGTATATCAGATGTGGAATGATATTCATGTGACTCTACAAGAAGCAGCAAAAGTAACACTTCGGAGTGGAGGGGGAACTAACAGGAACAGATGGACTACAAATGAAACATGGTGCATGATAGAGAAAAGGAAGATAGCAAATCTCAAATGCGAGACTGTATGTAATTAAGATCGAAGATTACCTATTTTAAGAATCGAATATGCAAGCCTTAATAGCGAAGTAAGAAAACTCAACTAAGTGTGATAAGAGAAAGTACTTGAATGATATGACTAACGTTCAAATGAAAAGAGGCGGAGGGAAGAATATCAGATTAGCTTATCAATCAATTAAAGAAATTACGGGTATCACCAAGAACAAACATTGAGCTTTCAATTAGAGATACATAGAGAAACCCGCTGACTAATGATAAAGGATTAAAGAGTAGATGGAAGGAACACATTGAAGCAGTATTAAACAGACGAATTCCACAAAATGAAGAAAATATTCACCCAGCTGAATGGGGGCTGGATATTGAGATGGGGGAAATCCCACTAGCTGAGGTAAAAAGGCTATAAAGCAATTAAAGAATTATAAATCACCGGGTATAGACAGAATCACACCTGAGATGGTAAAAGCTGACGGAATTATAATACCAATTGTGCTCACAAGACTGTTTAATTGCATCTGGAGAAAACGTGAAATTCCCACAGGAAGGAAGAAAGTTATTATACTTAAAATATCTGAGAAGGGAGTCTTGCATCAGTGTGAGAATTGGAGAGGTATTACTCCGTCACCTATGGTCATGAAGGGTTTTTGCAGAGAAATTTTAGGCAGGGTCGAACCTAGTATTGAGAAGATTCTGAGGGAGGAGCAAGAAGGTTTCAGAAGCGGGAGAGGATGCGATGACCAAATCTTTACTATAAGGCATATTATACAACAGACAAACGAAATAAGGATGCCATTAAGCCAGTTTTGTTGATTTCCAGGCTTTTGATAGAATATCATGACAAGCATTGCCAAAGATAATGAGGAAATACGGCGTACCTCAAAAATATACTGACATTCCAAACTTACACGAAGGAACCTTGTGTCAGGTCATGCTAGACGGAACTCTCAGTGAATCATTCGAGGTCAAGTCTGGTGGGATTTAGGGAAGCATAGTGTCTCCTCTATTTTTTTGTGTTGGTGATTGATTATGTGATAAAGTTTTGCAGGGAAGAGTTTGGGGAATACAATAGACGGATAATAAGATGCTTGTCAATCTAGATTATGCTGACGATCTGGTGCTGATAACAAGAACAACAGAAGAAATGCAACTAATATTGGATAGTTTAATAAGACAGGGAAGCAAGATTGGTTTGGTTATTGACTGTTCAAAGGTAGAAATGATGAATATATATTACGCCAATCCTTTCAATCGCAATATAGAAGGACAAATAATAAAGATCACTGATCACTTCAAGTAATTTGAGGACAATGGTTGCAAATAATGGCTCACTTGGTTTGGAGCTTGGGGAAACAAATTATAAAAGCAGAACAAGTAATGTGCATGTTAAAATTTATATGGAAGTTTGTCTCTTGATATACACCAACGTAAAAATGTATATATCCTAGTAAAATCAGTATTACTTTATGAACATCGTTATTGGCACAGTACCACTATATTTGACGCTAAATGTATAGTTTTTGATGGAAACTGTTTGAAAGCCCGTCAGATGGATTGTATCTGTAATTCGAACGTCCAACCATGTCACATATTGTGTCACACTGATTCTGCCTGAGAATTAGGTTAAGGGTACACATGTCTGTGCAATACTCAGCAACTTACACGCTAATTTAACAAGATGGACGTTCAGTTGATCGAACAACTGAATGATCATCGTTGGAACCGACGGAGGATCCATTATTTTCAATCTTTCAAAAAATGTTTCTTGTCTCACAGACAACAATTGCATCTTCCCAGAACTCTTGTTGTTTGGATGTTTTTAGAAATAACGCAAAGATTTGACAGATACACGAAATGATGATAGTGGATTCTCCGTCGGTTTCGACGATGAGTATTCAGTTGTTTGATGAACTGAATTCCTACTCGTGAAATTAACGTGTGTCTGAGTATTCCACAGAAACGTGTACCCGTAACGTAATTCTCATTCCGAATCAGCTTGATACTATGTGACAAAGCTGGCCCCTTTGAATTACATATACAATCCAGAGAGAGAAAGAAGAATTGACCCAGTACTGAACAGGTACTTTATTGATCTCGAAAGGATGAAAGGCCCTCGGTAGGATTGAACTCAATGTGCAGAGAGCGCAGGAACAAATACTGCAAGGCAATCTATCCGACGATGTAACGACTCTGCCAATTGGTCACCTTGAAATGATAATAATAATTATACGTTAAAGTTCATTCATTTTTTGCAAAGGGTTGTTTCGAGAAGTCAACCATTTTTGTTTTAATAGTATGTGTAAGTTGTAAATAAATAAAGGAAAAATGAATCTGTTTTTTTTTTTTTTTTTGTATGAATTTAAAGGATTGTCTGTATGTCCTGTAGACGTGTTTTGAAATTACCATCTTCTACAATACAGTCACGGGAATTCTTTTTTCCTTATAACAGAAAACTATATTTGTAACCATAGTGTTTCCAATTCAAAATTATGTTATCATGGTCAATGTTGTGCGTAATTATAGAAATCAGTTAAGGTGAGAGGTGAGCAGTTGATGTGAATAAAGTTACGAAGTGCACTTAATTCTGTCGTCCTAAAGGCCAAGCAGTTAATCAGAAAATTATAAACCTAGATATCCACAGCAAATGAATCTAGAATTTGAAATCTCTGATGAATTGCTTGGCCTTTAGAACGACAGAATTAAGTACTCTTCGTAACTTTATTCACTTCAACTTACATTATCTGATTTCAATAACTACACATAACTTTGACCATCAATAACTGAATTTTGAATTGAATACACTATTGTTAGAAATATAGTTTTCTCTGGTAACGATAATTCCCACAGCTGTACTGTAGAAGATAGTAAGCCCGAAACATGTCTACAGAAAATACAGGGAATCCTTTAAATACATACAATTAATTCTGTCCTGTATTTATTTTCAACTTATGCAATAAAAATATTATAAAATATATAAATAAATATATGTTGACTTCTCGAAACAATCCTAAAAATCCTGTGCAAGAAGTGAATGGACTTTAGCGTATTAATCGTACTGACAGAAAAGAAATTTCAGTCATATGAACCAGGTTTTTACGTGCGATATGTTTACCGTCATATTGAGCACATGCACTGGATCGGGGTTAATAAATGGAACCACAACATGCCTCGGAGGAATCTCCTCTGCTGCACAAAAACAGAGATTGGCTGAGTACTAAAAAAGGCAAGACATAGATTTCCACAGGAAAAGAACCTAGAATTTGAAATTATAATATTATTGTCCAAAATTGTAACAGTTGTTATTGCAATTGGGGTTACATTTGAATTTTCATTATGCTTATAAAAAATCATAATAGCTGAATTGAAATGTCTTCAATATAGACATAGCGCAGTGTGGTAGTCTAGCTCAACGTTTCTCAAAGTGGGTGCCGAGAAACCCTAGGGTGCCGCGAAAACATTCTCGGGTTCCGCGGTGTCTTTTAATAAAATTTAGGTGTTCATGTTTTCCACATAAATTCTCTCTCTGAAACAATTTTTGATTTACTTAATGTCGTATTCAAATTAGGGTGGCGGGGGTTGTCTGTAAAGAATAGGTATGGGTTCCGCGATTTTTGGAAAATTGTATAAGGGTTCCGTGACAAAATAAGTTTGAGAATCACTGGTCTAGCTTCACCACTACCAGCTGGGACATTACGGCTCTCAGTGGTTATACTAACCAGTATAAAGGCAATAGAAAAGGCAGCGGTACGATATCATCATGGAGAAAGGAGAAACCCCTAACTAGATAGAAAATGCCTCAATTCTATTGAGAGCTTTGTATAAATATTGACAAATAAATTACTTTGAACATCTGCAAGTCGATGTCTGTCGGAAAAATTTCGACGGGAAATGAATTCCAGACCGTTAACACTCTGGGGTGGAAGAAACGAGCTTAGTCGTTAGTGCGGTTCTTGGGGGCGAGACATAGTATGGTTGACGAAAGGAAGAGATAAGAGTGTGGTGGCTGAGCTTGGATTAAGCGGATGATGAGAAATAATTATTTTCCTAGATAGTGTGCTAGTCCAACTGATATGCAATTTTCCAAGAGTCACATGTCTTGCACACATTTTCCGCAATTGACGATGATGGACCTCGCGTCGGTTTCGACTATGAATGCTCCAGTTGTTCGATCAATAAAAAGCTACCTACTCATTGTATTGTAGTGTTACGTTGCTGAAGTTTTCTGCATACACTTGTACCCTTAACGTAATCTTCAGGCAGACTCTGAGTGTCTTGAGACACTGCGTGTGACAAGGCTTCTTCTTTCTCCCGTTGGAAAGCATCGGACACAATGTCTTTCAAAGCTAATAAATACCTGGTGTCGCTGATCCTCACAGGAATAACGTGGCCGTTTGAGGTTCACATCATTATCCGCCCTTAAAGTGCAAGAAGCACTGAGACGATTCGTTTGCAATTCCCAGCCGTAGTCTCTAGCTTGAAGAAGCTTGGGAGACAGGCACCATAATCAGTCGATTAAATCAACCCAGTACTTGACTGCTGCTTTATTTTATCGCCCCCGAAAAGAATAAAGGCTAAAATTGACCACGACGGGATTTGAACTCAAAACCTATACCACAAATACCGCAAGGCGTTTTGTCTAACGCTCTAACGATTCTGTAAATCCACCGCCGAGTGACAAGGCTGGCTCTTTGAATTACAAATACAGTCAATTCAACGGAAGTTCCACACAATTTCCGTATGCTCAATTTCACTTACAAGGTTTATAGTCGATCTATAAGTACTGCACAGTGTGATGGAACTCGGAACCTTATGATTGCGAAGTAAACTTTCTAACCATTCTACCATCTTTGGGCACTTTCCAGAAATATTCTACTTAGAAACAACTTAAAAAACACGAAATAGATTTGAATTTACAATCTTTAAACCACGAATTCCCAAACTTAACCAATCGACTATTTCACCTCTATAGAGGTGAGATATTGGACACCCGGTTAAGGAGTCAAGAGTTCAAATTCACTTCTAACATTCTCCTTCTCAACAATTTATTCTACTTAGTCTCAGTTCACCTCGGTAGCAGAATGTCTGGGAATGTTCAGCCATTTACTGAAGCCCACTAGTCATCTGAGTTCGCTTTGCCATCGAAACAATCGAAACTCTGGCTTCGACTACAGACTGTGTGTGTGTGTGATGGCTGGTCACCAGTTTATTCCACGTTAACCAGCCTCATGAGGTGGGTCGACTTGTTAGAATAGCAGCCAAAACCTTCTCAAATAACATTCTGCCGTCTTAAAAAAAAGGGAGGTGTACATTTTGATAATGTAGTCCGGAGTACACTAACACTATGCTTAGCAAAGAAATACGGGATGGTCACGACTGGAAGGATTTTGATCATAGGTCTGCTCTATCAGAGCCGACTTGGGGCAAACAGAATTAATATATCACCCGGTTAAACACCATCACCTGGCCATTGGGTGCCTTTTGGCAGAGTCCACTCTGTTGCAAGTATTCTGGCAGGCCAGGTCTCCAGTTTGAGGATAACTTCTTCCCACCAGTCTTGGAGGCCATGAAAAGAGTCAGGGTCTCTGCCCTTCCTCTTCTGACTAAGCCATTAAAAGCAACAGCAGCAGTAACCACAACAACAATAACTTCACCTACAAGCAACCATCCCTCCCACCATGTCTTTCCTGCTTCCGTTTTTGAGTCTGACTGACATCCAAATATGGATATTTTATACAAGAGTGCAAGTTTTTAATTTGTTTAATATAATGTCTGTTGGTCTATTCTTTTATTCGTTTATTCTTTTACTGGTTTCAGTTATTGCTTAGCGGCCATGCTGGGGGCATCGCCTTCAATGGTTTTCAGTCAATTAAGTCGACCCCGATATTTAGTCTGGTACTAAATTTATCGATCTCTATCTATCGAATGTTTGTTAACTAAAGTTAAGTAACTAAAGAAAGTTATCTCCCGTTTACGTCACCAAGTATTTACAGCTATTTACACCGGCATATAAAAACAAACAGAAACACACGCACACATACAATGTATATATATATATATATATATATATGTGTGCGCGTACGTGTGTGTGTGTGTTTGTGTTAATTTATGTGAGATAAACAGGGATTACAACCGAACCACGGTCTCGTTGACCATACACGTTAATGGGTTTGAAAGAAATAAGGTAACTGTAAGCGCAGGCATGGCTGTGTGATTAAGTAGTTCGCTTCGCAACCACATGGTTTCGTATTCGGTCTTACTGCGGGGGACAAGTGTCTTCTACTAACACTCTCGGGCTGACCAATGCCTTCTGAAGGAAATTGGTAGACAGAAATGGTATAGAAGCCTGTTATATATATTTATATATATGTGTGTGTGTGTGTGTTTGCATCTGTGTGTGTTTGCATCTGTGTGTGTTTGCATCTGTGTGTCTTTGCATCTGTTTGTGTTTGTTTGTTACGGTGTCTGTCTTACATTGGCACCGATTTAAAAACCGGTGCCATTTGTTTATGTCCCACAATTTAGTGGTTCGGCATATAGAGATCGATGAATTGAGTAACAGATTTGAAAATAAAGTCTTGCGGTTGACTTGATTGACTAAATCCTTCAAGGTGGTACCCGGCATGGCTGCGGTCCAATGACTGAAATCAGTAAAAGAAAACAAAAACAAAAAGAATGTAACCGGTGAAGATCTTTGGTTGTCGTCTGTCATGCATCAGGGGTCCTTCTTTGTAATTCTCAAGGAAGAATTTTAGCATGTTTCGGCAGGTCGAAATTAGCTCATTCGTTTTATTTAAGATTGGGGTAGGATGGCAGATGATGTGGAGCTTCTCTGTAACACAGAGGTCGGATGATTTCGATACGTTCTTAAATGCCTGTGTCTTATCTAGCACTTCCCATGAGATGCTGGTGGTCTCTCTTTTGTCTGTTGATTTCCAAATGTGCTTTGAAAATACTGTGGTGTTTTCTAGATGACTATGACGGAACGATCTCTTGTGTTGATGCAAGCGACTCTTGAAAAAGAGTGCTCTGTAAGTCCTATACAGCTTGCTGATGTGTGACTGGTGGAGACATCGGCCCGGTATGCAATGCTTTTCTCTAGTCATTTGACCTCTAGGAGGTAATCCTTTATGTTTCAGCAATTGCATGTTGGCTCTTTAAACTCTGCGTTTGGTTGCTGTATTTTTTCATTGTGGATTTTGATGGCATTATACATGTTTTTCGTGACCCTGTAGCGCACATTAATGCTGGTTTTGTTGAAAAGCTTGTTGAATTTATGGCCGTTCAGACAATGTTTTCCGTTTAGGGAGAAGAAATGTTCTGTAACACTGTTTTTATCGCATCAATATTGTATGGTGGGTTGTATCATATAAATTTTCTTTGGCTGGTGTTCATTAGAGCGGTCGCTAGATGGTGTTGGTGAGCACGTTATTCTTTTTTTTGTATAAAGTACTCACCAACAATCGAACCCGGCACCACGTCGTTATGAAACGTACTTCTTATCCTCACAGCCATGCCAGCGTTTATTTTTCGTTCTGTTTTCTTTTCTCTCTAACGCTTAACGACGGAAGTCGATAATGAAAGCAACTAATGGGAGTGACAACGAAATGACAGTTGATGCAAGTGTAACCAAACTGTTTAATCGACAAAATAATAATAATAATAATAATAATAAAGCGGAGAATGGAGATGAATAAAATCTAATTGCAAATATCTAACGAAACTTGTGATTGCCTCACTGACAACTCTTAACAGATACTTTTATTTATACCGGAAGCATTTCAAATAACATTTTTACACGGGGAAATATTTTATGAATGCATCTAACTAACGAAATGAAATGACACCACGACACGAACGTTGATTGGAATTTGATATAATTGCATTCACTGCAAAACATTTCAAACGAATACCATGATAAAAACGTGCGAGGTTCGTATGAGGGCCATATATTGTAGTGAGCTTTTGAAATACTGAATCTTATTTAAATTTACTGACTTATTTAGAAAAGGAGTGCCCATCAAATGTGCAGGCTCGTCTATACTACAATATTATTGTGGCTGAACATCTGCAGGTCAATGTATCCAGGGAAACTGCGTGTAGAAAGGGACCGGGGTTCTGGTTCGAATACTTGCAACGGAGTGAACTCTGCTAAAGACACCAAAAGACCAAATGGTGGTGATACACCGGACAAAGTCTTAAGCCGACGATGGAGTCATTTTATATGACTTAACCTTTCGTACTTTTCTCGGTTGACCCCAGAAGAATGTAAAGCAAAGTTTACCATGGTGTAACTTGAACTTAGAACGCAATCAGTCGGATAAAAATACCGCAAGGAATTTTGTCCGACGCTCTAATGATTCTGCCAATACACCTCTCTCAACCTTTCTTAATAATAATTCGGCTCGAGCTGAAAAACAACATGAATGTGGAAACCTAGCTCTAGATAATATCTTAAATAAATAAGATAATATCACAAACACCAAAACAAAATTTAACAAATAAATGAAGAGTGATATCATAGGGAATCTAGTAAGCACAACTGATACTTATTCTATATACACGTGCACTATAAAATAGACGTGACAGTTATAGAGAAAAAACGAAGTGAGCAGAAATATCAATGCAAACACACCGGCAAGTATAAAGGGATTTGTAATAAACAATATCAAAATCCTCAAAATTGAAATAGACCATAAAGATAACTAACTACAAGCCAATGAAAGCTTCACAACAGAATCCATCACATACAAAACACACAAGACTCCATAACAACAGCGACGACCACACATACAATAAATAAGCCATCAAAACACAGTAAAAAATCTACCGAACCCATATCACAACAGATCACCAGAGTTAACATTGAGCTGGACCTAACAGAAGCAACCAAGAAAATACAAGAAAAACAAAATCGATGGACATGAATCAACATACATTCGTGCCCAAGCTACACACGAACAAGCAACTCCACCAAAGAATAAATAACTGTAATAGGGCCGTGCAGGAAATTCTTTCCAAACTACTCGAATATCAACAGACTGAATGGCCTAATCTATTATCTATTCAGTAGCAGTTGTAGTATCGAAGGAAATTGGGCTTCATCCTAATGGATCAAATAATAATGATGATGATGATGATGATAACAACAACAGCAATATTAATAATTGTTTCCAACAAAGACACAAGGCCAACAACTCCAGTACGTGACTGGTACTTTATTTTATTGACGCTGGAAGGATGAAAGGCGAAGTTGACCTCGGTGGGATTTGAACTCGGTGTACAGTGAGCCAGAACGAATACTGTAATGTATATGTCCGACGCGCTAACGACTCTGCCAATTCGCAATAATGATAATAATAATAATAATGATAATAATAATGATGATAATAATGATAATAATGTTTCTGGATGTTCTCTAATGGCTGCTAATGAGTATAAAAACAGACACGACCAGATAGGGCAATATATTCATTGGAAAAT
>JAOPJM010526818.1:0-10351 GCA_027124095.1 Muusoctopus leioderma
ATATATCAGTGGTGACTCCAGTACTCGGACTAGTCGGGCTCAGCAGGGGTAACCCAAGTGTCAAGTCGGTCCATTGTAAAGAAACAACAAATTTCTCAGAACATTTCATGACCCAGGCTGACAATTTTCCACCCGAGTCATTAAGAATAAAAAGATTCTGAATGGTTTTAATTCACTATTGTTCAAGGAATATAAGATTTGAATTCAAATTATAATAGCATGGGTTGAAACAATTTAGCCCGAGTCACGATATTATAAAGATGAACAAATACGCTTTATAGGAACGTGACTTGCGCTAACAAATACCAACATGAACTAATAAGAATAATCTTAAAAAATCTCAGATAGCTTTTAATTCACTATTCTTCAAGGAATATAGATTTGTTACAACTTCATAACTTAAAATGTTGACTTAAATTAATTTTGCTGTTCATTATGAACAAAATTTAATAACTTTAACTCGGGCTCATTCAATTCATCCCGGTAAACAAGTTATAACGGATTTACATTATTAACAGTAGAAGAATAGTATACATATTTGGATTAATAGTATACATATTTGGATTTATGTCAATGGCTCCGTGTCACATCGTGGTAAAAGTAGGGTGGAACCTTTTGAAAGATTAAGTGATTATTACAAGCCTAGACTGGCTGCTGTCACTCCCAGCTATAAATCGTATAACATCCCATCTGTTATTTCTTCGTTACGTATTTCGTAAAGCTGCATAAGAATATTGTATTTCTCCTCCAGGAACGTAATCAGTTGATATTTTAACTTTAGACCTGCTTATTGATGTATTATCAATTCTGGTTTCTTTCAAGTTCAAGATTTAATGAGATAGTAAGTTCGAATTTTGGAGTCGAACTTGTTTGGCAAGTGACTTGATTTGAGACCGTGTGTTGAAACTGAAGCAATTACATTGTGGGAGAGTGATTTTAGCCATTTAAAACACAGACAAACTATTATATTCACTTTATATGTTTTTTTGTGGGGTGTTAAATATGTCGTCGTACCACAGTGATCTGGTCATTGACGAACATATTGACACCTTACGAAATAAATATGAAGTGAATATAACAGTTTCTGTGTATCTTTAAATGGCTTAAATGACTTACGCGATGTAATTGCTTGAGTTCGAATTTATTTTGCTTCTATTCCCGGCTGAGTAGATATCCAATATACATGTGCTTTTGATGCCGTTCCTTTAAGCACGATATAATTCTGTACACCACCATCCTTGGATAGAGGTTTGGCTCAATACAAATATCTCCATTGTGACGCTCGCCATAAAGATAAGATTATCTGTTGATACTATTGCTATATTGTTGTGGATTGGAATTCCAATGTGTACAGTTAACCTGCTGCTTCTCTCTATCAAGGTAACAAACTTGATAATACAATTATAACTACCCTTTAAAATATTTTTGTAGAACCTCTGCTTTTTGTGGATAATAAAGAACTGGTTTCTGTACCGTACTAGAATGTGCCTGGCTATGTGGTAGCCTACTTTAAAAGTGCGGGTTAAACAAGATCTTTTTAATTCCTGTTCTATTATTCCGTGAGCTTTGTTCTCGTACTTATTTTCGTTTCTATTTAAAGCCACCTTTTCTCAGGACGTTATTGCAAAATTCTGAAGCATGGATAAATATATTTTTGTCGGAGGATATATTATATATTCTCGTACGATTAGAGTCGTGTAGGTTATCAATTAGAGCTAAAGGGAAGCATAACATATTATAACACTGATTAAGTTAGGATTAATATTGACTTTTTAGGAAAACGTCTCTGTATAAAGGTTATACCTGCTATTTATTCATAATTATGTTAATGTTGTTTAGATCCAGGTCAGCACTGATCAAGCAGTATTTATAGAGTAAAAGTACTTTGTATAAGTATTTATTCAGGCATTATCCAATATGTTCATTATCCAATATGTTCTTCCTTTTTTTTAAAGACGGTAGGATGTTATTTTAAGGAGATTTAACTACTATTTCTAACAGGTCGAGTGACCACATATAAAGTTTTTCATTGTCTTGATTATATTGATGTTGTATTTAGTGGTGGTGAATCTCTTCCTGAATTGGAAACCTTTACCGAGAATAGATTTACTAAGTGACAGGTAGAATTCCACTATGTGAAATCCGGTGAATTTTCACTGTTGTACGTTGTTAAGCCATCATACTACTGTAATGCTGATAATTCTTTGATTTGTTCAATTTTACAATAGATAGTATCAAATATATACTTACACACTATAACCAGTTTGTTCTTTGCGGGATATATTAGCTTATATATAGATCTACTTGATATATTATAGACCTTCATGGTTATATAAGGTTTGTGTTTCTTTGTTAGTTGTGCTGAGTTTATTCGTTTTCCGGTGAGTGGGGAGGCATGGTCATGTGACCAGGAAGTTTGCTTTGCAATTGTGTAGTAGCGTATTCGATCACATTGTGTGGTAACTTTTGGAAAGTATCATCTACCATAGCCTCGGGTCCACGCAAGACTTTTAAAGGAAATTGGGTGAACGGAAACTACGCGGAATCCTGTTGGATGGATTGTGTCTGTTCATCAGTGGTAGACTCAATCCGTCGCCCAGTTTAACCTTCAGTGCTTTTGTTGTAAGTCTGTGGTCTGAGGATAAGCGGATATCTCAATTGTGCACTACTTCCTACTGTAGCAACCCAATATCTCATGGTTTCTTTCTTCGTTTCCCCTCACCTGTTTTCGAGGCGTTGCAAAAGGACATGCGCAAATATATTGTGATGGGTTATCATTTAATGAATCAATATGTTCAGTTGTGAATGTATTTCAACCACTATTTAGTTCTATAAATAACATAGACGTCTGGTTATGGATTCGTCTGGTTATGGATTCGATTTCACTGAGTGGCACCTTGGCCAAGTCATTGTTATTTTAGCTTGGGATTTACCAATGCCTTGTGAGTGGAATTTTGTTGACGGACACATTCTCTGAGTTTCTATGATTGTGTATACCAATGTTTAACCGGTGTATTGAGTTGTGTCCCTTTATGCCAAAAGGTAACAGCCATTCGATAAATGGAGACTACTAAAATAAGTACCAGATTGAAATATATACTGGGGTGATCGACTAAAACCCTTGGAGGCGGTTAGCCAGCATGGCCACATTCTAATAACTGAAATCAGTAAAAGAATAAAAGCATATGATTTAGCAAAAATTGTAGAATAAATGGCTTGTGGTGTATGCGTTCTTGTCTCTCTTCCTTCTGGATTCACATCCAGTCAGGGTTGCCTTTGCCGTTCATTCATCCGTGGCGTTGTAACACCACTGACAACTTCATATTTACGCAGTATACTTCGGGAGAGTATGTCTTCCCCGTACCTATCCCACTGCATGCGGTATTCATGAAGTAGTCACAAAAAATATTTCTGGAACTTATTTAATGGATTCCCCAATGAAGACAAGTAAAGATATCGCAGCATGATTTTGAATTCGCTCCTTAGAATGCTGAAAATAAATATTACAAATCCTTTACTCTGGTGTTCTGAAGAGTGTATTTTATATTGCTTTCATTTGACTAAGGTGGTCGATTGGCAGAATCGTTAGAACATCGGATACCATGTTGCGATATTTGTTCCGGCTCTCTGCGTTCTGAGTTCAAATCCTGCCAAGGTCAACTTTACCTTTCAGGGTCGATAAATAAAGTACTAAGCCAGTTCTAGTGCAGCCTTTTCTCTCTCTCCAGTTGCCACACCGTGGACGTTTTGCTGGGTTAAGTTTGGGAGGTCCGAGAGGGTGTCCGTGTCTACTCACGACTATGTCGGCACCTAAAACAATTAGCGAAAGTATGGTACATGCGACCAAGTCATCCTTGATTTCGAGTGACGGCTGTAGTTTTCTTTTGACCAAAGAAGGGAAACAAAGGGAAGCTGTAACTTTCAACTTTTCTCAAGATTATTAGTAGCATAATTGGAATAAAATTGCTTCAGCCCGGAATCGACTCCACGTGGTAGATTCGGTCCACTATGTGTTGCTCTACGGTGTCCGCCATGAAGCTTTACTTTATGAAACGTACAAGAAGATTTACGTTTATTCATTTATCTAATAACCGGAATAGATAAGACTGGTGAACTACCACATGAAATATAAGTGGTTCGTATTGTATACCACTCCCTACGCTGAGTCGGTAGAAAACTATTTAACTCTCAATGATCCATTGTGCGTAGTAGTAAGTAGGTACCACGAGGTAGTATAGTTAATCTTTCCAACGAACAGGTGAACTATACAACTGACGGGTGTGTTGGTAACTTGCAATGTTAGATTCACCTCCTCTGCGTATAACTTGGTTGCTTTTCGCTGGATTGACGTGCAAAAGATAAACTGTATGAAGGCGTATTTGGGAAAATGAACTAGCTATTGCATAGTATCTATTTGGACTTCTTGTTACATATGCCTCCTTTCTTTGGGAATAGCCAATCAAATAAACCCCAGTACTTGACACATACATATTCAACCAACTCCGAAGGATGAATGGTAATTTCAAACTCTGGTCAGTTTTGACCTCATAACGTAAAGAGTCGTAACTAAAATACCTTAATGGATTTTATTGTTTTCTGATTTTGTCGGCCATGTAGACCTTCGTTTACGTTTAAATAATGGTCACATTTAAAATGGAATAACAATTATAATTCCAATATAATTATAGCTATAGCGTTTAAACAAGCCATTACAATGAAAGAATGGAAATAAAGAGGTAAACATAGACGCCAAACCAAAGCAAAACAAGAACAATAGTTTATAATTTTACATTGTATTTAAATATTTCTTATGAAGAAAATGGAGGATGAGCTAACTCCGTTCTGCACAGGTCACGAAGTAGTTATTTTTCAAATAACGACGTAGTTATGTTTCAAACGCTAACACTGGGAAGCTGCGGCATATACAGATTGGTGTCAATCAGTGTAGCTCAGTTCATAGGGATAATGGACGGGTTTCGTTTATTAATCAGGATAGCGTTTTTAACCCTTATATTTCGATCTGTAGCTTTGAGAGTAACCGTGGTATCCCGGTTATGACATGTATCAATATGAATTTTAACGAAGAAAGTATTTGTATAAATCTGTTTTTTAATACGGATGTGCAGTTTGCGAATAGTGCTATCGAGGTAAGATCCGACACATTTATTAAACACAATATGGTATACCATGCAGGCCCGTAAACATATGTCCACATTGTTGATGGTGCAGTTGGCTGATGTACATACATTGTTGTCGTGTATTGGTCGACTCCTAGGTAAACATTTTCTCAGGGAAGGCACAGAGTGTGCTAACTGTATATTCAATCTCTGTCTACGGATCGCTTGAGGAATTGTAGTAGTTGTTCTGTCATTAAAATGTGGTAGGTTTTAAAAGCAAGTGTTATTGTTGAACTTTCACACACTTATATTGAGTACTTTACACCTCTGGATTATTTAGACTGTTCATGATCTTCTTGTATTCCAGCTATATATCAATTGAATAATGAATCAGCTGAATAATGAATCAATATGTTGCATTTTCGACATATAGCCATCCATTCGAAAAAAACACACATATAAAATGACTACTAAAAAATTGAAGAACCTATAAAGAAAATACGCTGGAAAACGTTATCCCTCGATAAAGATGACCTTGCTCTACGTACGCATACTCAGTTTCGTTTTAAAACTCGAAAATGTTCACCGCAAAATGAGTTATTGGAACCTTTCAAATCAGTGATAATTAAACGAGTGAAAATACGACTAACAAATCTCAACAGCATTGAAAGAACTTAAAGAATTTTCACAATTCAAAGAAAATTTTGGTCCACTGGAACAAAACTAAAATTTATATAAAATTAATAGTAACATTTATAATATTTACTTATCTAATAGTATTACTAATATTTATAAAAAACATTTGCTGCAATACACTCAATTCCATCAATTTTAGAAGCTAAGGAAATAGCTACAGAGTTAGATATACATGACAGGGTTGATTGGCTAGCTTTACGCAAACCTTACATAAATTTTAAGGACCACAAAATAATCTTAACCATAATCCATATTGCAGATTAATAAATCTAAGCAAAAGCGAGTTAGGTATAGTGAATAAAGTATCTTAGACAAGATTATCTTTAGGATAAACAAACAATAAAGTTACCACTATGGAATAACAATATCTGTGGTTCAATAATATATAGCAACACACAACCATATACATTTACTCAATTTGACATAATTGAATTTTAGCCATCGATAATCGAATCTTTGTTCCAAAAGAGCATAAAAATTATATTTATTTCAATCAGTAATTCAGATATAAAACTAATCATGAACGAAAGAAGATCATTACATACTTTCGATAATTCTTTATCAGTAAATAAAAAAAATTAGATTAATTCTTTCGATGTAGCGATGAGTAGCCTAGACTCTGCAGAAATTTGCGAGCTCATTGGCCTCTATATTTTGCATTTGTTACACAGTAAGTTCAATAATATTAAATGTGGTGATGGACTAATTATTACATGATATATGCATGTCTAACAGGCAAACAGATTCAGAAAAGATCTCTTTGAATTATTTATTGACTTAAACCTAAAACCTATTGTTGAAAACAATTCTCTTTTGTTAATTTTAAAAATCTAACTTTAGGTCTAAAAACTAATAAATACATTTTAAAAAACCGAATGCAAACTATACAGTCTCAAAGTACCCGCCTTCCAAAATTAATATTTCAGTGAAAAATGTTAGCATACGGTTATGCAGTATTTCATCTGGTATATATTTCTTCAACAAAGTATTATTGTAATGAAACGTTAAAACGAAGCGGTTTAAAGATAAAATTAGTTATAGAAATATTAATTCTCAGACAAGTAAATATAGAAAACGAAAAAATCATTTGGTTAAATGCTACATTCAGTCTCAGTGTAAGAACACGTATCGCTAAACATTTCTTTTATTTCCGAAGAATCATAAATATAAAATTTTTAATAGAAATATGTTAATAGTAGCTTCAGCTATACACATGTTCCCACAAAAATAGAAAACATCAGTAGTAAAAGCTTAAACAACTATCTACATTTAATACTCCCGCTCATGTAAGTGTCTTAACCCCGTAAATTGCCCTTTAGATAATTCATGTCCTTCAAAATCGAGAATTTATTGTGCAAAAGTGTTTACAGCTGATAATTCATTTTCAAAAGATTATATCTTATTAACTGAAAATATATTTAAGGGATGATTTAAGCAGCATTACTATTATTTTAAAAGTCCGGAAAGATTTTTGGACAAGAGTTTATCAAAAAATAAATATGCTAGAGAATACAAAATTGTTTGGAATATATTACAGTATACCAAATTTTATTAACAGGATAACGACGGTTGTGAGCTTTATCTCTTAGATAATATTAATATATTGTTTTATAAAAGCTACATCTTGAACACCCGTTCAGAACTGACATCCTGTTTTCACAATATTTTGAATACCCTAACAGCTGAAAACCGAATAGTCGTGTAATACATTAACCCACACTCTAAAAAAACGCTGAAAAATGTTAAGTCGATCTCTTTTTTTCTGGTCACAGAGAAAACAACACATCTTAGCCACAGTATCTACTTTTTATACAACAAAGGTAAAAGTACTTGCTTATATATTTAAGCAAGTTTACTTGCGTATCATTAAAAAAAAGAAGATATGATAACGATTTTGGATTGGCGCCAATGATTGCACTCTATACCGTTAGAAAGTTAGAATGATCCTAGCAACAGAAACTCAGATTAATTTTTGTTTATCCTTGTTTTATAAATTCTACTTTCCGCTCTAACCATTCTTGGAAATACATACGTACATACATACACACATACATACATACATACATACATACATACATACATACATACATACATACATACATACACAAGCATATACACAAGCACATACACATACACATACTCATACAGAAATACACTCATATAAACATACACACGCTCAAAATTGTACACATTCGTATATACATGGATTTTTGTTCTGTCTTGCACTCTCCCAGCTTTTCTCCCTTCGTCTTTCTCTCCTTCTCTCTCTTTCCCTCTCTTTCTTTGTCATTCACTCTTTTGCTCTCTCCTTCTCTCTCTCTTCCTCCCTCTCCCCCTCTCTTCCTCTCTCTCTCTCTATATCTTCCACGTATGTTACGTTTTTTTTTCCTTATAACTTTTGTATCCTCTTCTTTATACCAAATAATATTTAGTTAGGGGAGACACTTGTCGCCTCTCACTTGCAATATTAATTTTATATATTTTTTATATTTTATTCTTTTTATTTTGTTATTTTTTTATTTTTTCATATTCCAACATACGGAGTATTAAACAGAACACGTGACTCCGCATGTTTTAGCGTTAAGAAACCTAATTATATACTACTCACTACATGTAGGACTGGTCGTTTATGTCAAGAATATATACTATAGGAATCCGAAGACCCAGTCTTAGTCAATGCGACAAATCCGTCCATCCATCTATTCCGCAATTTTCAATCCATTGCTGGATGAAGCCTGTGCATCTGTGCTGGTTTCTCACCCTATCTGTCCATGCTGACCAATTGTGGATTCGATGGGATGCTCCCTTTGTTCGGGTGATTAACCCTGACCATCGGTACCTAGGTTGAGAATATATCCTAAAGGAATCCGAAGACCCAGTCTTAATCAATGCGACAAATCCGTCCATCCATCTATTCCGCCATTTTCAATCCTTTGCTGGATGAAGCCTGTGCATCTGTGCTGGTTTCTAGCCCTATCTGTCCATGCTGACCAATTCCGGATAGTATGGGATGCTCCCTCTGTTCGATGGATTAGCCCTGACTATCGGTACCTAGGTAGAATTCGAACTCATAACGCACAGAGCCGGAACAGATACATCATCAAGGCAACTCGTCCGTCGCTGTAACAATTCCGCCAGTCCACCTCTCTGTCTGGACTTGTACTTTATTTATCGACCCCGGAAAGGACGAAAGACGAAGCTGGATTCGGTGGGATTTGATCTTAGAGTGCGGAGAGCCAGAAGGAATACTGCAAGCCAAAGTCGTTAGATAGAATACTTGGCAGTGTCTGTGGTTTCTCAGTCTCTGCACTCTGAGTTCGAATCCCTGTCAGGTCAACTTTGCCTTCAATGTTCCAGGGCAAGTCCTGGGGGCGAATCTTCTTTCTTCTCTCTCTCTCTCTCTCTCTCTCTCTCTCTCTCTCTCTCTCTCTCTCTCTCTCTCTCTCTCCTCCCCCAACATCTCTCTTCCCCTCTCTCACTCTCACTCTTTCATAAATAGCTACACTGCTACACCGTGAGAGGGTCGCGAGAAGCCAACCATCCACAGTGCCTGTACTGCCAGAACAGATAGGGGGCCCTAATGACACCATTAAACATCTCCAGAGAGCTGAAAAAAGAATAATTATCACCCACACTCCAAGTGGTGGTGGTTGCAGATGATGATGATGATGATGATGATGATGATGATGATGATGATGATGATGATGATGAAGATGATGATGATGATGATGATGATGATGATGAAAATGGGAGCAGGAAGAGCATGAGAAATGGCAGCATATGGATTATGATACCACAATGTTTTTTTATCACTTTTAATATTTATTCCATCTCTTTCATTAATATTGAGCAAGTCATTTTACTAATGGTTTGCATGATATTAACTAAATGTCAACAATATATATTTTATCATGAAAATGAATATATATATTTTAAAAAAATATATATTATCTGTAAATATACACACAGACACAGAATCGGAATGCATTGCCATATAAATTATACCGCCATTATGAAATATGCACCCATAAATAAACATACATACATACATACATACATATGTACGTACGTACGTACATACATAGATACATAGATACATACATAGATACATACATACATACACACATACATACATACATACACACACACATACACACACACACACACACACACACACACACATACACACACACACGTGGAAAATATAAACGTCATTGGTCAGCATTCCTACTCCCGAAGAAAGCTGCTTCCTTCCACGAGTGAGGTAGCTGAACTCAGCGTTGCTTTTCTTCCTTCCTTGTCCCTTAACTCCTGGTGGAGTCGTAAGGGGCGCAAATCGTGACCAACGGCGTGTCTTGGGCCTTTTTAGACCTGCCGGAGCCCAATCCTCTCTGGGGGCTGATTTCTTCTAGAAAGAGAGAAGAGAAAGAGAGAAATAAATCGACAGAGAAATTAAGCAAAATAGGCGCAGGCATGGCTGTGTGGTTAAGGAGTTCGCTTCGCAACCACATGGTTTCGGGTTCAGTCCCACTGTGTGG
>JAOPJM010526833.1:0-17139 GCA_027124095.1 Muusoctopus leioderma
GACGTATAGCTAGGGTCACGTGATGTCGCCCCCGCATACAAGACAAATGGGCGAGTCTATTCGTGGCGAAGGTATGACACCGCATGTCAGATGGGAGGATCCCAAAAGACATGCTTTATGGGGAGCTGGCCTCCAGCAAGAGAACACAAGAGTGACCCCATCTTCGTTTCACAGATGTCTGTAAGAGAGACTTGAAGTCGCTGAACATGAACGTTGAAAAGTGGGAGCATATTGCAAGTGATTGCTCTCACTGGAGGCTGGAACTAGGCATGGGTTTAAAAAGATGAGAGGGGAAGCAGAGGCTTGTGGCTGAAGAAAAGTGCACTCAACGAAAAAACAGTGCAAGGACAAGACTGGCAGACACTACCTTCAAATTCAGCCAGGACTGTTACTCCTGTGTGGTACTCTATAGCCACAGCAGATGCTGCTCTGCCAACAAGACCAAAGCAAGACTTTTCAGATGCAGATCCATGGTCTCGTGAGACTAACGGAAACTGACGAGGTTTGGATGTAGAAACAGGAGAAAGAGTACTGAATACATATCGTAGTTTATTTATTTGTTCAAAGCTAACGATTCCCTCTTTCACCATTCTGTTTCTCACTATGAGTATTCTTTCAGGCTGCAAAAAAAATAATTGAGTGAACTTGGTTAAGGGGTTTGGGGCTATGGAACATGTCATATTATTCGAATTTCATTGGTCAGGTGAGAGATTGGGACGTGTATCAGCACGGGCTAGCAGCTGATGGTAAATGGGTGGGGTTTCTTTGTAGAAATGGTCAATTTACTTGTCACTCATGTAAAGTGAGGCAAATTACTATTATGTGGGAATTGGTAGTTAGTGGGTGACAAGTATACAATATACTGGTAAGTGCTCAGGAATGGATCCACCATTAGACAAAGTAAGCACATGCTTAGGGCACAAAGTGAAGGAGGTACCACGGATTAATACAGCCTTGTAAGTGCTGAACAGAGGAAATGTGAGTGTGCTGTGCATATCTGGTTTTGAATGTACTTTCTGTGAGCTCTATATAGTTATTTATTATATATCTATAAAAATAGGGTGCCTGAAAACAATCAGAGTATATAGTAACTGAAATACAGTATATTTAAAATACAAAATGAGGCAGGGAAGGGAAGGTGTTTAAAATAAATCTGTTTTTACCTTCATTTTTTTCATATTGATATGGGTAGGAAGATATTTTTGTTTTTAAAATTTGGACATTTATATATTGATATTGCAAGTGTGTTTACAACCAGATGCCTAACGTTAACTACTCAGCTAAGATATATATATATTGAGTCAATGAGGAGACCTCTTTGTGGTTGCTCAACCTGCTAGAAATAACAGCCAGATCTCCTGCAAATCATACCTTACCATCTTTAAAAAAAAGCAGAGTAGGGCACATTTGATAGTGTAGTTCTAGATGCCAACTAAAAAGTCAGGATGATCAACGTTGGAATGTCTTTGGTCATATGTCTCCTTAATCAGAGTTAACTTAGTGGGGTTAAAGAATAACTCAGCTGAGAAGTAGGTATGGAACCTGTTGCTATCCAGACAAACTCAGGTGAGCAGAGTACCTTGGTTGTTAGGTGGAACATTATAATGGCTGTAAGAAAGTTTTGAACTTATAACCATATGGTCATTTGTCCAGCACCTTAACCTCACAGCCTTTGTGCCTCCTCAATTTAACCAATATGTTACCATTTCAATAATAACACAACTAATCTCCGAAATTTAGAAAGATAATGTCTTGTGTTATTATCATTATCATCATCATTTTTATGTCCGTTTTTCCATACTGGCATAGGTTGGAGGAATTTTGTTTTTGGAGCAGTATTCCACAGCTGGATGCCCTTACTGAACCCTTACATATTTTGTTAGGTAGTGTTTTCATGAATCTTAAACCGTTGAACAGCTAATCTGCCGGCTGATTGTTATATATGGGATGTAAACAAGCGAACACTGGTAGCAAAGCGATGTCAACAATGAAGACTCTGTGGAGACAAACACACACACACATACATATATATATATACACACACACGACAGGCTTCTATACAGTTTCTGTTTACCAATTTCACTCACAAGGCATTGGTCAGCCCAAAGCTATAATAGAAGACACTTACCCAAGGTGCCACACAGTAGAATAGATCCTGGGACCATGTGGTTACAAAGTGAACTTCTCAACCACACAGCCATGCCTGCACCTCAGCCATGCCTGTGCCTCAGCTATGCCTGCACCTCATCCATGACTATGCCTTATGTGTGGTCTGAAGAAATTTTCCTATTTTAAATTTTTCACTATTACATATTGGCACTGGCATAGCCATGTGTTTAGGAAGTTTACTTGGCAACCACATGGTTCTGGGTTCGATCCTACTGTGTGACACCTTGTGTAAGTGTCTTCTACTATATCCTCGGATTAACTCCTGCCTTGTGAATGGAATTTGGTAGATAGAAACTGTGTGGAAGCTCATCTTGTGTATATATGTGTGTGTATATTGGTGTAAAATTGTGCATTGAGTTTCATCCTTTTACATCAAAAGGTAACTTAATCATTCAAAAAATAGAGATCAATAACATAGGTACCAGACTAAAATAAGTACTGGGGTTGATATTATCGACTAAAACCTTTAAAGGTGGTGGACTACCATGACTGTTGTTCAATGACTAAAAGAAGTCAAAGAATAAAAGAATATACAGATAGAAGTAAAATGATTAAGTGGATATGGCATTGAACTGTCAGCTCAAAGGTTTTGTGTTCAATTCTTTGAAAGGCATTTCATAGTACGTTAGGTGCAGGCATAGCTGGGCTTTGCAACCATGTGGTTTCAGGTTCAGTCCCACTGTGTGGCACCTTGGGCAAGTGTTTTCTACTGTAGCCTCGGGCTGAGCAATGCCTTGTGAGTGAAATGGGGAGATGGAAACTGAGAGAGAAGCTCGTTGTATATGTATATATGCATGTATATATATATATGTATGTGTGTGCTTGTAACTACTTGACACCATCTATTGCTGAGCAACCGGTGATGTTTGTTTACATTAATCACAAAACAAAATATCCAGCCGATTAGCGGTTTGGTGGTATAATTCCCATACTTAAAATATTAAGTATGGTTAGTGTCAGGAAGGGCATCTAGTTATAAAATACTGCCTCAAAAAAATCTCCGTCCAACCCATGCCAGCATGGAAACAGACATAAAAACGATGATGATGATGTTTGGGCATTATACTTAATTCAATATACCTTACTTCAAAATAGTTATCATAAATAGGTGCTAGATATTCTGATTATGTTATTTGCAACAGGCTATTGTCACATTCAGAGTGAGATTTGGGGATTTACTCTCATCTGCTTAACACCATAAAACTGTAACCCAACTCCTATAACTTACGAACCCATTGGGATTCCTGGAGATATTTACATTGTTGTATTGTTACATTGTTATATCTGGGATTATTTCTTTACATTCAGAAATTGATGGTGAAGCTCTGCTTCCCACTTTACTTGATGAGCTTCCACTTCTCCACCTGTCTACAGAGACATGGCATGAACTCTGGCGAAAGAGCATTCTTCAACTGGAGCATCTGACTAAGTCTTACTATGAGAAACATCGCAAAAGAGACACATCAAGACAACAGGTATGTATTTGAAGTGACAGACAGCTGAAGGGCTACCATATTGATGTTTTGTAAAAACAAATAGAATTTAACTATTGTTATTCATAATCGTTTTTACGTCCGTTTTTCCATGCTGGCATGGATTGGACGAGATTTTTCGAAGCAGTATTCTACAGCCGGATGCCTTTCCTGTCGCCAGCCCTTACTTTTTTTTAAGTATGGTAGGTTTTCCACCAGTCTTCACATATTGAACCACTAAGCTGCAGGACATAAACCAGCAAAGGCTACATGGAGAGAGACACAGACACACATTCACACACACATACATATATATATATATATATCATCATAATCATCATTTTACGTCCGTTTTCCATGCTGGCATGGGTTCGACGGGGGATTTTGGCTCGCAGCAATTTCAGTTGGAGTCACCACTCTCCTAGATGGGTCGGGGATCACGCCTCATTTGGCTTGGTTTCTATGGCTGGATACCCTTCCTCTCACCAACCACTTTACAGAGTGTACTGGGTGCATTTTATCATGGTACCAACACAAGAGAGGTTGTCACCCTCTCCACCCTATATATATATATATATATACGATGCACTTCCGCTCATTTTCTGTCTACCAATTTCACTCATAAGGTATTGGCCAGCCCGAGGTTATAATAGAGGACACTTACCCAAGGTGCCACACAGTGGGATAGAACCTGGAACCACATGGTTACGAAGCAAACTTCTTAACCACACAGCCATGCCTACGCTTATATTATTATTATTTAAAATTTACTATTATTATCATTAGCATTATTAGGACAGACACTTTCATTTTCAGCCAAGCCCTCATCAACGTCTTCAAGTAACAATTGGAGAGGAAGGTAAGGGTGTAGAGAGAGGTGCTACTCTCCAGAAAATTTGATAAAGGTAGGTGAGTGGCAAGCATGAGCTGAGTAAATGGGCCTACTCTCAGCATACACCTGTAGACTGGAGAACACAGCTGAGATAGGGCACTTGCCCTTGGAGTATGGGTGATCCAGGATCTATGTGGTTTCCTGATTGACCCCCAGGTGGCTGTTCCCCTATTGGAAGGTTAATTTCCTTTTACACTGTTGTTTTTCATGCCTGTTTTCTCATGCTCAGTTATGTGTAAACTCCCACCATTTTTGTAATTTGTTCTTGTAGTGTCCCCTCATGTGTTGCCCTTGTAGCAAATAAAGAAACAGTTATTATTGTGTGGATTGGCAGAATCATTAGAGTGTCAGACAAAATGCTTTGTGATATTCGTTCCGGTTCTTTACTTTCTTAGTTCAAATCCCACTGAGGTCAACTTTACCTTTCATCCTTCCGGGGTTAATATAATAAAGTACCAGTGAAGCACTGGGGTTGATTTAAGCAACTAACCCTTCCCTCCCAAAATCCTGGCCTTGTGCCTATATAAGAAACTCTAAGTGGCAATTGAATGGAGACAACATAGGGTAGAGAGGACTCTTTAGTCATGTCTTGGACATGACAACCTTGATAACTACTATTATTATTATTTGAAATTTCCTATTTTTACTACTGCTGCTACAAGTGTAATGGATAACAGAATTGGTAGAGTGGAGGATCAAATGTTTTGCAGTATTTAGTTATTTCTTTTATATTTCAATTTGCATTGTTGACTTTGCCCTTCATTTTTCTGGAGTTGATAAAATAAAATCGACTATACCCTCCACACACACATATTCCTGGTCTTGTACCAATATTAGAAATCATTATATTAAAAAGGACAACAGTAGTGTCATGGCAACATCCCCAATGCTGCTGCCAGAGCAACCAAAAGCGTTGATGTCACTGTTAAAGCAGCTACTACCACTACTACATCGTAATAATAGGTGGGTGTGCTAAAGTCCCTCTACAAAATATTGGAGTATAGGTGGAGGCTGGTAGATGAATATGGACAGGATCTAAACAAGTTTCTATACCCAGCTTCATTTCATTGTCTGCAAATTCCCTTTGAAAACTAATGGACGTTTAAACACCCCATTTTCCCTCTACTAAAACATACATAGCTTTATACCTTCCCCATTGTTAGTAGAATAATAATATAATATAAAAGTTGTAGAGACAAGGCGTGAGTACAACATAATGATGGTCAAAGAACTGAAGATTTTCATTAAGGTTATAGTTGTTGAATAAGACATACCAGTCCTGTTCTTGTTGCCCCATGCTATGCAATTGAATGTTTGCTAGTATGCTACAAGTCTAACTTTGCATATATGCCATGTTTTAATCTGATTTTGGACCATGCTGCACACTGTCACACAATGTTCGGTAGTGTGACAAAGAATATTCAATTCAGGTATGGGAGAGATGCGTATCAAATGTTCTGGAGAGAAATGGGTTGGGTATGATATGTTGAGCGTGTAATGATAACCTGCATGAAAGGTGCAGCACAAGTGAGCTGAAAGAATGGCATCAGCTGATGAGTGTAAAAGAGATGGATATGCTGGTATGGATATGTTATATGGTTGGATGATGTGCACAGAATGAAAACATTTTATGCTGTTTGTGGAAGGTGCCCATAGAAGAAGTGGTGAGTTCATAAGTCAGATAGTTGGGACTCACAGATGACATAATACAGGATCAAGACATCCTCCAATACACTCTCTTAGCAGACTGGTCAAACCTATGCAAATATGGAAAGGCATCGACAACTCACTGTCAAAAATGTTTTGTTATATTCTGAGATTGTTCTTGTTTAGCTCCAGGTCAGCCCTGATTGAGCAGACCTATAATCAAAGGCATTCAAACTGTGACCATCCCATCTTTTTTAAAACGTAGTATATCTAGGACTACATTATCCCATATCGTTTTCCTTTTTTAAGATGTTACGGTGCGATTTGAGGGAAATCTGACTGCTATTTCTAACAGGTCAAGTGACCACTTACAGGCTCCCTTGTTGGCTCAATCTTGAGGTTTTATTTTTTGGCTGCAGCTGGGGTCAGTATTTTGTAGTGCAGTAATAGAGCTACATATAAATACAAAGGTTAATAATAGTAGAGTGTTATAGTTCGTTTGAAGCATTGTGGAATATGAAGAATGAGTTTGATTTAGAAAGCTGCAACAATGCAAATGGAGCTGTATATATCAAAATAACAATAACAATATTAAATATTTCTAAGGTAACATTCCGATCTTGTTAACTCAAACTCATTGTTAATAATAGTATTAATGTTCCAAATGTGGTGGTAAATTCTTATGTTTGATTATTCCTATTGTTTATTTCAGATTATAGATGCTGAAAAACGGAGAGAAATTCTTTGTGATATTATGAAGAAAGAGCTTTCTCATATGCAAAGATTGGTAAGAAGACTCGCTGCTACTGCTTCAACAACCCAATTGTATGCCCTTTGTTAAGTCAAGGCTTCGTGCTTCTATAAGAAATCCTCATCACCAGCATCATCATCATTATCATTATGAAGTCGGTGGATGGCTTAATCTGTAGATTGCCATACAAAATGCCTTACAGTATCCAGTTACGTGCCTTCACATTCTGACTTCAATCAACAGTATCCCTCCTCGCAAAACTTGTGGCCTTGTGCCTATGTTAGAAATCATTATCATTATTATTATTAGAGCAGTGGGTGGCAGAATTAGTAGAGCAACAAACACAGGCCTTGCAGTATTTAGTTACAGCCCATTATGTTCTGAGTTTGAATGTTGCTGGAGTCGACTTTGACATTCATCCTTTCAGGATTAATAAATAAAGTTCCATTTAAGTACTAGGGTTATTTGAATCAACTATTCCCTCCCCACAAAAATATGTGTCTATGTGCCTAAGTGAGAAACAATTATTATTATTATTATTAAATGAGGCAGCGAGTTGACAGAGTTGTTAGCGTGTCAGACAGAATGCCTTGCAGTATTCATTCTGGCTCACTATGCTCTGAGTTCAAATCCCGCCAAGGTCATCTTTGCCTTTCATCCTTCTGGGGTCAATAAAATAAAGTACCAGTCAAGTACTGGGGTTATTGGCCTTGTGTGTCTCTGTAGAGATGCTATTGTACTTACTAAATTAAGGAATGCTTTAGTACAGAAATTCTATTAGAATTGATGTTCTAACAAGATTTAGATGAATTTTGTTGTGCCTCTGGTATAAACAATTATTATTATTAAATGTTTTCAATAGTTTCATGCAAACTTCTACTGCATCACCAGGTGCACCTCTGTGTTCCTGAGGTGTTTGCAGCGCTATTAATATACTGGTGTTGATTTAATTGACTGTTCCATCTCACCAAATTTATAGCGTCTGCCAATGTTAAAAATCATCATCATCATTATTATTATTAGTATTGTTGTTGTTGTTACAGAAAGAAATTAAAGAAAGCAAGAAACGGCGCATTGAAGTAAGAAATCGGTTGCATGAGAAGCGCAGCATATCAGCGAAGGCCCGGAAGTACTATGATGATTTCTCAGTAAGAATGCGTTCTCGTATGATGAACCGGAAGACCAGAGAGGAAATGGTGAGTATATCAGAAAGAAGTTATGTCGTTTTGACGGGTTTCTTTTAACTAAGTACAATGAGCCCCTTTTTATTTGTTAAATGGGGTTAGTACCACTATCACCACCAGTACCATCACCTCTACCTCCACCACCATCCCCACTACTAGTGCCACCAGTACTACCACCACCACCACTACCATCACCAACACCACACTTCCACCACCAGTAGCACCACTCACCAACACCCCCAGTACCACCAATTCCACTACCTCCACCATCTCTACCAACATCACCACCACCACCACTATTATCACCACTATCACCACACTTTCACCACTATCATCACCAGTACCACCACCACCTCTACCAACATCACCACCACCAGCACTATTACCACCACCTCTACCAACATCACCACCACCAACACTATTACCATCACCACACTTCCGCCACTATCACCACCACCACCATCACCACACTTCCACCCCTATCACTACCAGTACCACCACTACTACTACTACCTCCACCACCTCTACCAATATCACTACCAGTACCAACTCCACCACCACTATTACTATACAGGTTATTGCTCTTCCTTTCATGTATCAATAAATCAAACCAAATCATAAAGCACCAAATGTTCTCCATGTTGCTCCCTCTCTTCTCATTGCTGCAGCTTTTCAAGAACTTGTTCAAAGACTCTCTCCAAATACAGAAAGAGCGGGTGCTGGAACTACAGAAATATGTCGGTGAACTGAGGAAACAGAAATCTCAGGCATTGCAGAATGATATAGATTCTATGGAGAACTAATATCCTTTGACCAGTTCACATTTCATTGTTTGCCACTGATTCTTGATGTTGTTGTTGTTGTACTGTGCTTCTGATACAATATACTACTTCTACTACTACTTCTACCACTACCATTACCACCATCACCACATTCGCCACCATCACCACAACCACTACCACCATCACGAGCCAATGACAGAGCCTCTGTGCGGTTGCTCAGTCTTTTTTTCTTGTTTTAGTCTGGAGGGGCTGTGCTTAAGATTGACATGCTTAAATGTTCCGCTTGAACAGCTGCAAGTTGACGGCTACCGGAAGAAGAAAAAAAAACATGTGCAGGGAGGGAAATCCAGAAGGCTGGCATTCTGGGGAGGAAGAGTTATGAGAAATCATTAGTGTGGGGGTTGATGCAATATAAGTGAAAAGAGGAGGTGAGTTGAGAGTGCCTGAGTAGAGGCAACATAAGATCAGCCAACTCTGCCTTTTATACCAGTATAAAAGGCAGAGTGAGGAGACAGTATGTCTGTGAGCCAGAGGTTGCTAGAAATAGCAACCAAATTTCCTTCAAATCATATCCTATCATCTTAAAATAGTGATGAGACATAGGATAATGTAGTTCTGGATACAGTATGTGTGAAAAAATAAAAAAGATAAGCTGGTCAAGGCTGGAATACTTTTGATCAGGGATAACCAGGGCTAAACAGCAACAACTACCACCATCATCATCATCATCGACGCTACTAAACCACTACCACCACCACAGATTTCATTATTTGTTCATTGGTAGACATTATAGTAGTAGTAATAGTAGTAGTAGTGGTAGTAGATGTGTGGTAGAAATTACATGCATTGTATAACATATTTGTAAAGGCGCATGTCCTAGAGGTTAGGCTGTTAGGCTCACGATCGTAAGGTCTGGGTTTGATTCCCAGACCGGGCAGTGTATTGTGTCCTTGAGCAAGGCACTTCATTTCATGTTGCTCCAGTCCACTCCTCTCTCTCCCTCCAGCTGTCACATCCTGGATGTTCCGCTGCATCAAGGGTGGGAGGGTCGAGAAGGTACCTATGTCTGCTCACCAATCCAGGTCTTCAGTCTGAGGATATCTTCCTCCCTCCCTTCAACCAATCTCGGAGGCCCTGTAGAAGGGTGATGGACACTGTCTTTCCTCCTGACTAACCAATAAAAAATTAAAAAAAGACAAGTGTATAAAGAATTCCATTGCCTTCCCAGAGTATAGCATGGGTGTAGGCCTGGCTTTGTGGTTAAGAAGTTTGCTTTGCAGTTACATGGTTTCCTTTTCAATCTTACTGTGCAGTGTCTTTGGGCAAGTGTCTCCTACCATAGCCTCGGGTTGACCAAAGCCTTCAGAGTGAAATTTGATAGATGGAAACTGTGTGGAAGCTAGTCGGAGGGACCGTTCCTGTTCTTGGGTGGTAGAATTAATTCATCACCCAGTTTAATGCTACCACCTGGTCTGTGGGTGTGGGTGCCTATAGTGAAATACACTCTGTTGTAACTATTCAGGCCAGATCTCCAGTCCAAGCATAAAGTCTTAGAAGCCTTGAAAAGGGTCATGGATGCTGCACTTCTTCCTTTGAATAAGCCATTAAAAAAAAAGCACAGGCCCCAGTAAGTGGCTACAAATTCATGATACTTCAGTTAAGAGCCCTACTTTTATCTACTCAGTAGTTGTAACTCCACAGTACTTTAATCATTCACCTTACTTGTTATACACAAATATAATAGATCAGTTCTACCTTTAACAATATCAAATCACTAAATCTGTATTAGTTGAAACTGTACATTAACTGTATTGACATAAGTCATTTATCCTAATTCCTTAGTCTAGGATAGCCTTTAATAGGCTATGGGCTATTGCCATTCTTTCTTAAATGAACTAATAAATAATTTAAACAAAATCAAAAGGCCAAAGAGAACACATGAGTTGAAATTACTTTAGCAGTGAGAAAACTGTTGAAGCCCATGTAAATTAAGCTTTTGATAATGATACAAAGATTAGTTTTCTTAACCAATCTCACCTACTGTGACCAGTTTGGAATGATTGCAGAAGCTCTGAAAAAACAGAAAGCAGAGAAGCAAATGATACACAATGAAAATATTAAGGTAAGTCTCTAATACCTAATGAATGTGTAGGCTAAGGTAAATTAATAATTATACTAGAAGAAATATTCTGTAGTGCATGGTGTTATAGTGTGATACGTGGGTTGTAGCATGGTTATGTGATATGTGGGCTGTAGTATGGTTGTGGTGATGTGTGTATTGTAGCATGGTTATTTGTGTGATGTGTGTGTGTTGTAGCATGGTTGTTTGATTGTAGGCTGTAACATGGTTATGTGATGTGTAGGTTATAACATGTTTGTGATGTGTGGGTTGTAGCATGGTTGTGTGATGTGTGGGCTATAGCATGGTTATTTGTATGCTGTGTGAGCTTTAGCATGGTTGTGGTGATGTGTGTGTTGTAGCATGATTATTTGTGTGATGTGTGGGCTGTAGTATGTTTGTGGTGATGTGTGGGTTGTAGCATGGTTATTTGTGTGATGTGTGTGTTGTAGTATGGTTATTTGTGTGATGTGTGAGCTGTAGCAATGTTATGTGACATTCGGGCTGTAGCAAGGTCATGTGATGTTTGGGCTGTAGCATGGTTGTGGTGATGTGTGGGCTGTAACATGATAATGTGAATGTGTGGGCTATTGCATGGCTGGATGTGTGGTGTGTGGGCTATAGCATGGCTGGATGTGTGGTGTGTGGGCTGTGGCTTGATTGTGTAATGTGTGGCTGAAATATGCAGTGTTATGTAGGCTAAGATCTTAGCAGTTATTTCATTACTAGTGGGAATTAAAGCAATTAAATCTTCATGTGAATTCCTAAACTTTGCTTGAACATCTGGTCTCCTTGTCTAAATAATACCCACAGTAATACTAGACCTTAGCAGCAAATTAGCAGAGTCATTAGTGCATCAGATAGAATGCCTTATGGTAATTATTCTGGCTCACTGCACTCGTGAGTTCAAACCCCACCGATGTCAACTTTGCCTTTCATCTTTTCGGGGTTAGATAAATAAAGCACCAGTCTAGGGTGGTGGACTGGCAAAATTGTTAGAGCATCAAACAGGCAGGCTGCCTTGTGGTAGTAGTTTCAGCTCTTTGCATTTTGTGTTCAAATCCCACCATGGCCTACTTGGGTGGTAGACTTAATCTGCCACTCGGATTTAACACCACCACCTGGCTCTTGGGTACCTTTAGTGGAGTCCACTCTGTTGTAAGCATTTGGGCTAGGTCTCCAGTCTGAGGATACCTTCCTCTCACCGGTCTTGGAGGCCCTAAAAAAGGGTGATGGGCACTCCATTTCTCCTGGCTAAGCAATAAAAAAAAAAAAAATAATTGAATCTACACTTTTGTGAAATGTCATTCATTCAGTAAAACTACATTTTACTTTGTAGATTTTTATATGTGCCATATATATGCTCAGTGGTTTAGTATCTAGGATACTGGACTTACTTATATGTCTTTGCCTCAAAACCTTACTGCAGGCATTATCACTTATTTTAATTGTTAAATCCGTTTTTTATTATTTTAAATTCTATTGTTTGTGGGATACTTTCCAGTCTTCTGCTCAGGTAGTTAGACATTACTTAGTAGGCAGATAAACAACTTAGTCAACTTGGTTCCCAATTATTATAGAGTGGTAGTTTTTTCTATCAGCAGTGGTGTCAGTGCATCCTGACAATGTGCAAGAAAGATGGGAAGGACAGAATGCTCTGGCACCATGGCTGATAGAAAAAATTACTATTGCAGATGAGCTTCTACATGGTCACTCGACCTGCCAGAAATAACAGCCAAATGTTCCTCAAATCACACTTTACAGTCTTAAAAATAGGAATAACACATTGGACAATGTAGTCCTAAATAGACAAAAAAGACAAGATGGTCAGGGCTGACTTAAGACTAAACAACAACAACTACTCTACCGTAATGAAAACCAAATTAATGAAGTTTTTTTTTAATTTAAATTTAAAGTCTTTTAATTTATTCTTTTTGAATAATTCCAGATAAAATCTGACTTGAAAAGGGAGTTACGTAAGAAGATGGAGAAAGACATCCACACCATACAGGAGCAACTGTGTGATGATGATGATAACATTCACTTCCGTCAACTTGACATCGACTTGTTAAAGAAAGAGTTACAGATGGCTAATTATGTCTTTAAATCTCGACCACATCAATGTGTGGAATGATCAGAAAAAGTGATAACAGCAACCCTTTCTCAGTGGTCACCTGATGTTCAGCAGCAATACCAAATGTACAGAACAAACTTAACATCTGGTTGAGTGATTTTGCAAACAAGATTATATTTCATCTCAATATACACAGTATCTAAGGCAGATCCATTGATGTTTCCATCATCTATTGATACAGCAGATAATTAAAGCCATTTCTTTTCCTTCTGTTCTACTACCATTTTGAAAGTTTATAGTGCTGAGATGTATCACGGTTACATAATATAGTTACTGTGTTGTGTCTCTGTTTGCCTCACTTTATTGTGATTGAGAAATAGATGTATCATTCTTCCTACTTCAGTGTTAAATAGTGTTAGAAGTACTAAGTGAGGAGAGATATCTTGCTGTAAAATATTTTAATCTATCAATTCATATGTAAATATAAAATAATCACAAAAAACATCATGCCCATGATAGTATGGAAAATGGTTAAAACTATTGCACGTATGTGGGTATTTGCCTCAAAAATACACGCTGTATTCTTACACACATACATATATATTAAAATACGACAGATAGTTTAACGATCTTACTAATAATTATAATTCTAAAAATATTAAACTAAATATTAAGATACGATAGATAGTTTAGAAAGGAATAAGGATAAAGTATTGTAATTTCTCTTATCTCATCGCTGTATTCTTAAGACGTGATTCAAAGACATGGTTCGTTTGCCAAATATTTTTAGTGAACGAAAAGGGGTCATTCCCCGGTCAGCCCCCTCCCGTCAGCACCAGCACGGGAGTGTTTTTGGCCTACTTGCCGCGATATATATATATATATATATATATATATATAATGTATCACCAAAAATTCCCATTATTCCATTATATATAAAGATAAGATGTTACCAGTCCAGAGGTTGGTAAGACTGAGTACTCAATGCATTAAATATGTAGAGTGGAGATATTGTTTATTCAGGTTGTACGATGGTCAAGCTTAAACCATTTCGAGGAGCATTATAATTTTTGTAGTATTTAATAATATTTTTGTCAGCTCCAACTCATCAAGAGTGGTAGCTTGGTAAATGTAACAGCCAAAATATATATAAAAGACAATCAATGTTATCAGAGGGGAATTTCCAACAACAACTACATAACCCAATCAGAACATCAACGACCTATTTGTACATTTGGACAAAACAGGAAACCTGTACTTTCATGAGCCAGCATTGATACCATCAATTCATAAAAAATAGCCTGACTTCCACGTACTGAAAAGCAAACAATAAAATACTCAACAACATTAACAATGATAGTCTCTAGATCACTTCTGACCTCAGGATCCGGAACTGTACTGAACCCTTCCACCCTCGGGAACCATATTTTTCTTTAACGGACCATAAACCGGATTTTAACCATAACCCAACCATCAGGTTAATTAACCCAACCAAATCCAATATCGGACGGATTTGCAAGGGAATTCTAGGTAACATCTTACCCATAGTTAAATGTCATACCCAGCTCTGCCTCTGGGCCAACACGCAAGAAGTAATTAACTGGTTCCGGCAAATCGACAATAAATGTAGCACAAAGTTCATCCAATTTGACATTGAGAATTACTATACTTCCATCACCCAACCTCTCTTGGAAAGTGCATTAGAATATGCCTGGACATTCACTAGAATAGATGAACAGGATTTTAATATCATTCTCCATGCCAGAAAAACAGTCCATTTCAGTTCAAGCAATCCATTTGGATCAAAAGGTCTCACAACTCTCTATTTGACATCAGCATGGGAGCTACGGACTCCGCTGAGGTAATGGACCTGATTGGACTATATATTCTATAAGGTGAAAAACAAGTTCCCTGCACTCAGAGGCTAACTATACTGTGATGAGGGCCTAGTGGCCCTTACCAAATCCAACCTCTATGATACTGACAAAACTAGAAAAGACCTTCATAAATTCTTTAGAGGCTTAGGATTGAAAATCGCCATCCAATCGAACCTTACCACTGCTAACTTTCTAATCCTAAATCTTGAAAACGGACTATACTACCCATTCTGTAAACCAAATGAAATGCTGCACTACATCAATAGGCAATCTAACCATCTGATGTGTATTATCAACAATCTAGTGAAAAACATCTCCCTATGTATATAGCGCTTATCTTCCAATGAACGGATATTTAATGACTACACACCATGCTATAATGATGCCCTACAGCTGAGCAGATTCAGTGAGGAGCTATCATACATCCCACCAATAGGTAGACCACCTAACCAACTAAATCGTTCTCAAGCCAAATCCTTCTTCCTCCTCCTAAATAAACACTTCCCCCCACAACACGAATACTATAAAATCTTTAACAGAAACACTGTAAAACTCTCTTATTTCACCACCCCCAACCTCGCCCAGAATATCGCCCCTTCTAATATGGCCAAATTAAATAGGAATAGAACAAACAATAATGGGAACCACATGAGCACCAGTATGTAACTGCTCTAACTCCAACCAGTGCCCACTGATTATACAAAAACATCGTCTACAAATGCAACGTAAAAACCCATACCTCTAACAAAGCATACATAGGCCTAACTGCCAATGAATTCAAAACCAGATTTAACTAACAACAACATATATTCTACAACCCAGCATGCAAAAATGCAACAACATTATCAAGCTGCAAATTATGCACTGGGAAGGCCCTACAAATATTGTTCACTAAAGAAATACTCCTAAGCAAAAAATTGGAACTTGTTACTGCATGCAGACATAGGATTCTAAAAACTTACAAACTGACACATGACCCTGGAGGGGTCTGTTCCAGTGACTTACAACACTATATGCACAAACCCTTGCAGACCAAAAAACACACACATATACACAAATACACACATGCACATACATCTACACATATGCATACCTATAACTATAAATAGTATATATACAATAAGATATGCTCAAACCTCTGCAAACCAAATCATACACATGGACATACATTTATGCATGCACTCACTTCAGCACACCTTCAATACACAAACACACAACATAATCCAGACACAAAAACATAAACACAAATATATATCCACGTACAACCATTAATACATACACCCATACGCACAGAGAGAAATAAATGCACACACACACACACACTCACAAATACTCCAAATAAATACAAAAATAATACATATTTAAAAACTGCACACACATTCAGACACAACTTTTTTTTTAACATACATACATAGGCACAGGCATGGCTGTGTAGTCAAGGAGTTCGCTTTGCAACCACATAGTTTCGGGTTCAGTCCCACTGCATGGAATCTTGGGCAAGTGTCTTCTACTATAGCCTCAGGCTGATCAATGCCTTATGAGTGAATTTGGTTGACGGAAACTGCAGAAGCCCGTCGTATATACATATATATATATATATATATATATATGTAGATGTGTGTATGTCTGTGTGTTTGTTTGTTTATGTCCCATAACATTAGCGGTTCGACTAAGAGACCGATAGAATAAGTACCAGACTTAAAAAGATAATAACTGGAGTCAGTCTAATTGACTAAAACCCTTAAAGGCAGTTCCCCAGCATGGCCGCAGTCCAATGACTAAAACAGGTAAAAGAATGAGAGAAAGAAAGAATACACCCATAAAACACACACATATAGATACACCCACACACACACACCATGAAAACATACACAAAAACATACTCATAACACAAATAAATACACACACACACAGACACACACAATATTAGCAAGACTTTTATATACACCATGCTGACCCCTGTACACAAGGAACTTTACTAGCTACAGGCCCCCTACCCTCACTGTTGCCCCACTGCTGATTAATCAAACTCATCTCCATATTTCCTTAAACTTACTTTTATCTAATTTATCCCTTCCTTTGTCTGTACCCCCTCTGATTACATTGATTGTCTTTTATATATATTTTGGCTGTTACATTTACCAAGCTACAGCCCCTGAAGAGTTGGAGCTG
>JAOPJM010526855.1:0-10350 GCA_027124095.1 Muusoctopus leioderma
AGCAGACAGGCGTTTCAGAAGGTGGGTGGGTGGGGGGGGAGATGTGATTACCAAACATATACAATAAGACATATTATACAATAGGCAAATGAACTGAGAATACCTACCATTAAGCTTATGTTTTTGTTGATTTCCAGAAAGTTTTTCGATAGTATATCATGACAGGCATTGCCAAAGATAGAAAATATGGGATACTTCAAAAATATATTGACAATATTTCAAACATGCATGAAAGAACCTTGTGTCAGCTCATGGTGGATGGAAGAACGCTCAGGGAATCGTTTGAAGTCATGACTGGTGTTATTCAGGGAGGCATACTGTCTCCCCTACTTTTCGTGTTGGAATGGGTCGGACTAGGCTGAAAGAACGCTCGTAGTTTGGCGTGAGGCAAGAATTCTTCAATATCTGTGCGAATGTGGTTCTACTCATCAGCACAAGGAGTGAGGGAGGGGTATGAAACGGAGGCCCCTGGAGAGAAGGGAACGTTCAACTGCAGAAAGACATAGATCGGGAGGGTAGGGGGATCCAACAGTGTTAGGAAGGGTCGGAGGAGTGGTGGCACGGGGGGTGAGTAGAGAGTGTGGATGGAGGGAGACTGGAATGGATGGGAGGAAAGGAGCGAGTGGTGGCGTAGGGAGTGAAGTTTGTGTTTCTTGGCGTGGGAGAGGAACTGAAACAAGTGGTGGTTGAGATGATGGATGAAATGGGTTGTGGCTTGGACGAGGGGTGGGGAGTAGGTGGATGACAGGAGGAGGCAAGTGTTGCGGATAGAATGGTTAAGGGTTTGGTGTTGGGAGAGGGTGGAGTGGAGGGTAGCTCTGATGTGACGGCGGGAGAACTGGATGAGTAAGGGCTGGATAGAAGGTTGTACTGCGTATGAATAGGACATCACGAATAGGACATCAAAGAACACGTGGTAAACAAAATACAGGCAAAAAGGAAACAAAGTGTACAATAAATTTACGTATACGCTAAATGAAACGGAAAGGAAGAACGGAAAACAACGCGAATACGACGTACATTTTTTTTCTTAATCGAAGGAAGAGAAAACATGTGATGGACAAAACAAGGCAAAGGTGTAAAAAAAAGTGTACAATAAAATTTCGTATGCGCCGAAGGAAAATGAAAGGAATAACAACGTTTCGGGTTTAGACCCTTTTTCAAATTTAAAGGAAGGAACTAGTGCATATAGCAGAATTCGTAGAAGACCTGGAGAAGAAATCCCAGACATGGAAGCATAACCTGCAATCGAAGGGTCTCAAAGTAAACTTAGTAAAGACTAAAGTTTTGGTAAGCAGGAGAGAAGACAGGACCCTGTTACCATCAGGGAAATGGCTGTGCCTGATATGTAGAAACGGAGTAGGTAGGAATTCCATACGAATTACCCAGTGTAACCCGCGGACGCACAACAGGTGTAGTGGGAAAACAGGCATTCTTGACATAGAAGGCTATCTTCGTGCGTGGCAGATGCAAAGGAGGAGTCCATAAGAACACACAAAATAAATTCCCTCAACTGTTCAGAAGCATCACTGGAAGTAGTCGACAGCTTTTACTACCTAGGTGACCTCATCAGCAGTGGAGGAGGGTGTTCTGAAAGTAGTAGCCAGAGTAAGAACGGGATGGAAAACGTTCAGGGAGCTACTACCTCTGCTGGCAACAAAGGGTTTCTCTAGCAAGGTGAAGGGGAGATTGTATGATGCTTGTGTACAAAGTGCGATACTGCATGATAGCGAAACCTGGGCTTTGAATACTGAAGATCTGCGATGGCTGGAAAGGAATCAAGTAAGCATGCTCCGATGGATGTGTAATGTTAGTGTGCATGAAGGACGGGTCACAAATGAACTGAGAGGAAAGTTTGGTATAAGAGGAACTAGACGTTGTATGAAAGAGAGAAGACTGTGCTGGTATCAGCATGTGATGTGTATGGAAGAAGCCAGTTGTATAAAGAAGTGCCAAGCACTTGATGTAGTTGGAACCCGTGGAAAAGGGTTATCTAGGAAGACATGGGATGAAGTGGTGAAGATTGACCTCAAGATAACAAAGGACCTATAGAGATGACAAAGGACTGCAATGATTGGCAACATGCAGTGCCAGAGAAGCCCCACCCCCCTGGTGCAAGTATGACAGGTTGGTCATTAGAATAATAGCAGTGGTGATGGAGACTGGGATGTATAATATATCATTGGGTCTCTCGCCCAGTATACTCCTGTTAAGTTTCTATCTACTTCCCTATTCATTACCCTCATTTATCAACCCCTATCCTATTCATTGTAACACACTGCCAGTGTAACGAGGGATGGCATTTGTTCTGTCCATCCCCTTCACCCACTATCATTGTAACTATACTTCCCTTCCCTCACAACAGCTGGGGTGGCACCAGATCTGTCCATACTCAGTACCCCCACCCCATTACCACCCTCTATTGCTAACCGTCATTCTCTCTCTCCATGTGACTCTTAGCTGACATTTACCACTCTCACCTACCATCACACATCTCTGATACTATCCATCACTTGATCCCTCCTACCATGATACATCTATACCACTGCTTCTCATACTGTTTTCCATTCAACCTCCTACCACCAACACCAAACACGTAGCTATCACTGTCTTTTTACCATCACCTACACATCTATGATACATCTATACTACTGCTATACATACTATTCTCTATTCAACATATAGCTATCACTGTCTCTCCCCCATTACTCCATCACCCTACCATCCTATCACTGCTTCCTCCATCACACTCATACTCATACCCCCCTCACCTCTTTCACCCTCTTGATCATTACTCACTTTTTTATTCATACTCTCAGTCACATTTGCCTTCAAAGGACGGAGATTCTAGAGTAGAGAGGACTCTTTAGCCTGCAGGAGACCAAGGCATCCTTTCTAGTGTTGGTGCCACAATAAAATACACCCAGTACACTCTGTAACGTTGTTAGCGATCAAACAGAGACAAAATAGTGTAGAGAGGACTCTTTAGCTGTGCCATGGACATGACAACTTCTCTAGTGTTGCTGCCATGATAAAATGCACCCAGTACACTCTGTAAAGTGGTTGGTGATAGGAAGGGCATCCAGCTGTGGAGACCAAGCCAAGAATAGAACGTACAAGTGAGACATGGTCCTCCAACCTGTCTAGGAGGGCAGTAACTCCAAATAAGAACTAACTCAGGCCGTAATGACCTGTCCAACCCATGCCAACATGGAAAGCTGACATAAAATGATGATGACGATGATGATGATGACGACGATGATAATGACGACGATGATGAAACAATAATAACAATTATATTTAAATCAGAACAGGATTATATAGATTTGTAGAGAAAGTGTACTAGGGGTCATGGTCATTTGATTCAACCCTCAGAACATGAGTGGAATTTTATTGAGAACAGAGGCATACAATACAAAACTGCCTACAATGGGGTTTGAACTTTAAATGTAGAACAATGAAAGTAAATACCATGAGGTATTTAGTCCAGCATAACCATTTCTGCTAAAACATATACATATAGAAAACATTTTAAGTGGTTTGCAATAGGAAGGACGTCCAGCTATAAATTATATTTGCTCCAACAATATGTAGATATCCAAAATTTGCACACACACACACAGACAGACACACACACACACACACACACACACACACACACACACACACACACACAAGTACATATCACACAACATTAAAAATAGATATAAAATGAAAACATTTGTTTTACTTACAATAATAAATTTTAAAACGATATTAGAACTTTGTGTGTTGAGCAAATTTACATTGAAATTAATATTTAATATTTTAAACGAAAAACTATAAGTATCTTACAAACATGAGATGAGATGCAGTTTAGTTTGAGGCTTGGATGGGGGGGTACCCCCGATACACTCCCCTCCTCCTAGTGAGACAACTACCAGAGAAGTTTCTAGTTAAAAGCAAACCCCTATTACCAGCATTCGTTGATCTTAAGAAGGCCTTTGACAGGATACCACACACTGTAGTCTGGTGGTCACTAAGAAACCTAGGGGTAGATAGATGAATGGCTTGTGATGTACAAAGATGCTATCAGCAAGGTGAGAGTTAGTAATGAGTTCGTCAAGGAATTTAGCGTGAAGGTAAGTGTCCATCAGGGTCTCAGTTCTGAGCCCTGATTGTTTATTATATATAGTTGTCCAGGCCATAACAGGGGTTTAAGACTGGCTGTCTGAAGGGAACTCCTTTATGCTGATGGCCAAGTTCTCATAGCTGAATCTATTGAAGAATTAGGGAAGAAATTCCAAACATAGAAGCAAAACCTAGAATTGAGAGGCTTCAAAGTAAACCTAGCAAAGACAGAAGTTTTAGTTAACATGAAAGAATACAGGACTCTACTGCCATCAGGGAGGTGGCCATGTTAAATATACAGAAGAGGAATAAGTAGGTAGGAACTCTGTATTGTGTACCAAATGTAAACTATGGGTGCACAAGAGGTGTAGTGGGATCACAGGTAGGCTGACAGAGAAGAAGGAGGACTTTGTATGTAGCAGATGGACAGAAGTAGTTAGCAGTAAGAGCAGTTATTAAATACATTCTTTCAAATGCTCAGAAAGCACCCTAGTAGTAGTTGATAGCCCCTGTTACCTAGGTGACCTAATTTAGTAGTGGCAGCAAATATTCCAACAACATAGTAGCCAGAGTAAAAATGGGGTAGAAAAGGTTCAAAGAGGAAATAGTTGGCAACAAAGGGATTCTCTCTCTGAGTGAAGGGCAGATTGTATGATGCTTTTGTATGAAGTGTAACATTGTATGGTAACAAAACATGGGTATTGAATGAAGAGGATGTGTGAAGGTTGGAAAGCAACGTACAGGCATGTGATGTGTATGGAGGATGACAGTTGCATAAGAAACTGCCAGGTGATCCAAGTGGAAGGAAGATGTGGAAAGAGGTAGACCAAGGAAGACATGGGCAGAGGTGGTGGAAGCAGATCTCAGGATGCTGAATCTCACAAAGGACCTCAACAAGTGGTGACACATTGTTCTGGAGAAGACCCATCCAACCCATACAAGCATGGAAAACAAAAAAAATGAATAAATCACATGCAAACGACAACTAAATATGAGAAATAATTAAAAAATAATGCTTACCACGATATATCCAAAATTGAGTTTGTAAACAAATCATGCGTGACAACTAATGGCCGTTTTAAAGCAGTCAGCTGGAAAATTATTAAAACAAAATGAAGTTTAATTAAAGACAAGGGACCATACATGTAGTCTTCTGACTTACTTATATTTTCCTGTTAGTGAGGGTGGCATAACATATGTAGCTACATTTTGCCAAACACTCCATAGTTTCTTGTGAAATATATAATTATTTATTTCATATTTTGTTATTATAAATTCTGCTAGATCTCAAACACTTACTAGGATACTTGGCTGTAATATTGTTTCTAACATAGGCACAAGCATACATCAACATATTCCTATATTGTCTTTTTGATACCAACCCGTTCAAAACCGCCCCTGGTTCTATGATAAAAAACCATTTGTTTTAAAGTGTTCATGTTTAAATGTAAGCCTTCCATAAACTTTTTGTTAAGTTACATTCCAAACACCAACTTAATAATGAGAAAGTTAGTTATTTTACTAAATCCCTCCAAATTCTCGATTATTTTCAAAATTAATTGAAATCATTGGCATTGTATTTCATTAAAAATATGGTAACAAAAGGGTTAAAGTACATGCAGTAATATTCAATAAAATTTAATACAATTTATGTTACCTGTTATTGGTTAGGGTTGGGTTTAGGGTTGGAGTTTAAAGTTAGGATTTAGAGTTAGGGTTGATGCAGTACAATTTCAGCCTTTAGCGAAAGCAAAGTCAATTTCTCACTTTCAATGTCAACATATGACAAAATTTCGTTCTCTGGTACTATGAGGCATACTTTAAAAATATACTAAACACTATTAAAGGTTCCTTAAAAAAAGATGGGATGGTCACAGTTGGAACATTGTTGTTGATACTAATTTTTGTGCACCTTTGTTTTCAAGGTAATGGAGTGTAATTTGAGGGAAATTTTGCTGATATTACTAGCAGGTCGAGCAACCATGTGGAGGCTCCACCATTGGCTCATAAATATTGATGTTGTTTAGCCTTAGATCAGCCCTTACTGAGCAGACCTATGAACAAAGACATCCTAACCGTGACCATCCTGTTTTTTTTCTTATGTGCAGGGAACTCAGGGCCACATTATCCATCCACCATGTCATTTTTTTAAAGACTGGGGGGGATGTGGTTTGAGGAAGATTTGAATGCTATTTCTAGCAGGCTGAGCGACCACAGTGAGGCTCATTGGATATTGATGTATTCTGTGACATGTCCAAAAGCAAATATCTCCTGCAGAGAGACTAAACACACGCTCACACGCACCTACCTACCTCTGTAATATTCTTCTTCTTGTCATGACATATGTTCAGGTGTTATGCTTTTAACAGCCTTGACGACATAATAGAAATGTTTAATGTTATGAAACTAGTTCGAGTGCTACACTTTCAATATCCTTAACTATAGAATGAAATTGACGACATAGTCGAAATCTTTAATGTAATGAAACAAGTCTATGCTTGCAACAACCGTAACTATGCAATGACATCAAAGACATAATCAAAATCTTTAACATAATGAAACAATGTTATGAAGATCTATAAATTCATTCATCAAAATAGAAATGAGAACATTTATAAAACGTGCAATTTCTATGGGTCCCACTAGTATGTAGTTATACTGCAATAAAATGATGCCAATAGTTTGAACTTTGATCCTAGATATCTATTAAAGAGAAGTTATGATGTTCATTCATACATACATTTCATATATGTATATATGTGTGTGTGTGGTACATTAGTGTTGATTGAAGTGAAATAACTACATGCAGAAATCGAAACCGAGTAGCATACTTACTGGCTGTTAGCTCTACTCTATGATGCTCATTTCAAATTTATTCCATAGACATAAAGATTAGGAGTTGTTATTGAAAAGTACATGGTCAGTTGTGATATTGCCTCCTCCCCTCCCTCCATTAGCATTAGTGGTGCATTTAAAATTATATGTTTCCCACGAGAAATCGAAACTGGGTTATAGACAATGATTACATTGTATTGTATTTGAACAATGGGAAATTGTTGTTCTGTTTTGATATCTCAACTATCTCCAGCATTATAGTTTAGACAAACAAGATTTCCTATATTATTTTAACTTTAAAAACCCTTTAGTTTAATTGTAAAATAGATACAAAATCGTTGTTACCATGTTGTTATTGTTTTAATAAGAGGAATTGTGTCAATTCAGATTACAATTTGATAAAATCGTGTTTTGAATGAAAATATCATTTAATCTATATAAAATAAATATAGTTGGTTTTTATCTTCTTGTGGCTTGCATCTGTTGTATCCAGATGGCAACTAAGATTAGGTTCATCCAGATGGCAGCTAAGATAAGGCTTTCTTGTTTCCTGTTAAGTCTTGCTGATTGATCTTAATCCATATTTCATGTTTAACACTTTTAAAACTTTGAGATTTTGTCCTTTTTTTCTAATCTTCAGAATTTTGAATAAAAAATTCAAAATAGTGAAAAACTAATATTTTCTGTACTATCTTAAATTTGTGAAATTTTATGAAAGATTTAATTTTAAATAACATAGATAAATATAAATGGAGTACTTCAATTTGATTTTGTATTGTAAACAGCTATTTTGTCATCATGGAACAAATTATATATTCTTTGAACCTAAAGGATTTTATTTCTCAAAATTCTGTTTATGATAAAATAAACATTGTCTTATGAAGGGCTTCCTCTTGAAAACAAACTCCTTTTAGTAGAAGCTTAATATATTTAAGAATGATACATTTTAGCATATATTTCAACAGCCAGAAAAAATACAAAATCAAGAGAATTTAGAGAAACATATAATCTGAGTGACCTTTATATTGTTTAGATATATTCACTACAATTATAGATAACCGTCGTATATTAAAGCTTCAAGTAGAGAGACCATGTACATACATTTCTACATTTGTAGCCAATGTTTATAGAACTCTAGTAGTAGTATATGTTAGTACAGGCTACCGTACTTAAAGTGGTGAGGTGAAACACAATTTGTCTACTTCGGTAAGTCCATTCAATAGAATTTAAACCTCAAGACATTATTGTGTGCTACGAGAAGTGATGTCTCATACTTCAGATAAGGCCCTTCAACTGAGAAAAACTGGCTTCTTACTTCAGTACAATGCTTCAAATTTCATAGAGAACAGAAGTGAAATTGTATAATCTCCATGTATTTTTCAAGGTGAATGGCATTACTTGTATTATTTTTATGAAATTAATTATAGAAAATTAAAAAGATTTACTGTTTTTATTACATACCAACAACACTTGAATGAGCTTCCAGCTTGGAAGTAAAATAGTGATAATTAAATAAAGACTGACATTTTTATCAGATTGAGTCTGGTTCCTCTTTGAAGTAATACTTTGTTCTTTTGTGTGTCCCATATTTTGTATCAAATTACATCTGAGATTGATATTGTTTGCATGAAAGCTATTTGAAAAAGAAATTAGTAACTTATCGTCATTGACATCAACATCAGTAGGATGATGTGATTGGCTGATATTTCTAGCAGGTCAAGCGACTGCATAGAGGCTGTCTTGTTGGCTGGTAAAAGATTTTGTTTGTTTACCATGCTGGCATGGAGTAAGCTGTTAAAATGCCTTTATCTTGTCCTATCTTAATTCTATTTTTTTTCTTCTCTTAGGTCAGCCCCTAATCTTTAGAGTTGATAAACATAGTGGTGGTCTGCATTGATATAGATCATGAAAGAAATATATAAAGTATGGTATATTGGAGTGTCATGAGAGGCAGGAAAACATCTAAACTAAGGCAAAAAGCAAAAAAGAGTAAAATAGGTGTGGTAGTGGTGGTGGAGGGGCATTGCCCCAAATTTGAAATCCACATGCTTTGCATTGCTTGGTCAGGATTTCTAGATCAATTTCATAAAAAGAAGTGCTAAATGTTCAAAAAGTCACGGATTGTATTAGAAAGTAGCCCAAAATGAAAATATTGCTCTTAACCCTTGCGTTACCGTATTTCTAATGAAATACACTGCCTATGATTTTCAAGTAATTTTTAAAATAATCAAGAATTTGGAGGGATTTAGTAAAATAACTAACTTTCTTGCTATTAAGTTGGTGTTTGGAACATAGTTTAACCAAAAATTCTTACATAACATTATAATGGAAGGTTTAAATTTAAATATGAACACTTTAAAATAGGAGGTTTTGTGTCATAGAAACAGGGGTGGTTTCAGGTGAGTTGGTACTGAAAGGGTTAAAAGGTTTTTTGTTGCTCTTTTAATGCTGGTATGGGTTGAACAGGTCAGCAATATGACATATTACCATTCATTTTGATCCTGTAGTCATTTTGTCTGGGTGGTTCAACATCCTGAGATCTGAACTTGTCATTGCTTCCTATGTTTACTTTGGTATTCTTCTGCCACCATTACCTTCTGCTGACAGCACATGATAGTTTCTCACCTAACACTCAACACTCAACACTTGACACTCAACATTCAACACTCAACATTCAACACTCAACAATCAACACCCAACACTCAACAATCAACACCAAAGACTCAACAATCAACACCAAACACTCAACCCTCAACTCTCATTTGCATCACATGTTGTTGCTATAGGTTAGCTCTAAATCAGTTCTGACTGAGCAGATCTATGGTCAAAGGCATTCCAGCTTTGACCATCTTGTCTTTTTTGTATATCTAGGACTACATTTTCCAATGTGACCTTCCTTTTTTTTAAGACAATAGGGTGTGAATTGAGATAGATTTGGTTGCTATTTCTTGCAGGTTGAGTAACCACATAGAAGATCCCTTATTGGCACATTTGTATCACATGTCTATACCAGTGCAGTCATATCTCCAGCATACACCAACTAATACCTTCAATGCCCAGTTACTCCCCCAGATCATTTATGTTCTGTATTTCACACCGGTTAACATTACAGATCCACCAAATCGTGCTTTTTTTTCTTCCTCCAAAATCCCCAAAACATCCCCATTCAATGCCTCTGAGTCATTATCCTGCAAAATCACTTTTCTTACACATACTTCATATAGTCTGTGTTTTCAAAAGAGAGGTACGTTTTATTACCAACAAATGCAATAGCTCCCTGAATGTTTCCACCAGTTTATTAATATCGCAACTATACTTTTGCTACAACCATTATCATCATCATCGCTTTTTACGTCCGTTTTTCCATGCTAGCATGGGTTGGACGGAGAGAGTTATTGAGGCAGA
>JAOPJM010526889.1:0-10348 GCA_027124095.1 Muusoctopus leioderma
CTTGTGGTACTTGTTCCAGTTCTTTATGTTCTGATTTCAAATCCTGCTGAGATCAACTTTGCCTTTCATCCTTCCAGGGTTGATAAACAAAGTACCAGTCAAGTACTGGGGTCGATTTAATCGACTTACCCCTCCCCTAAATTTCTGGCTGTGTGCCAATATTAGAAAGAATTATTAACTACAAGAACAATATTGCTGTAAATGACAACAGAAAATGGATGAGTTAAAGAAGAAACCATGAATAGGATCTACCTTTTTCGGTACAGTGTATTCATTACTTGTGAACATAATAACGATTTGTATAAGTGTTATAAAGACCCGGGAGAAATTTCGGCTCTACTACTATTTCGCACCTCCACTGCTAGTACACTTTCGAATTATGTCCACCTAAAATAGCTACAATGTTTATTAAAAAGCAATTTTAAGGTCACAAAGAATAAAGATCAATGGCAATTCGGCTCCTTAAATTGAAAAATATTTCGTCACCAAACCTCTGAATGCACATAAATTCTGCAAGATAATCTTCGTTCATATCACGTCTTGTTCCGTTCATAGCCTTACGCTTGACTTTTGCACGTGACCATATGGCTTCGACTCTGTCCGTATACAGTCCAGTTATTGGATTTACAAAATTTCTTCACTAGTTATCGACACCATGATCATAGCCAGTATCGTCCAAGTTGTTATAAGCCACCCACATATCCGACCAAATGACGGACCCTGAAGCAACACAATGTACAGTAATCTAGATGATAGCCTCGGCGCTTCTCTTATCAACGTGGATCAGAAATCATCTTTTTTCAGGCTCATAGCCTTTAAATATTCACTGCTCCCTTATGATTCTCTCAACGAGGGTTGTATTTTTATTTTTTTTTGGCAACGCGCAAACAATGATTCGTCAATTTCCACATAACTCCTGGTCCGCCTATTTGATCAATATTTCAATGAAAGTATCCCACGGTTACATCTCGGCAGAAATGATTCCAATCAACGACCTTCGAATTATTCTTAATTTGCATCTCGTATTTGATCATTGCTTGGGTCAAGCCCCGAGATGAGTCATCATCTGAGCACCACAAATAGGACAGACCAAGAAGTTACTATAGTTCTAAGTGAGACCTTTAAAAAGAACTACCTTTTCTAATGCTATAGACAGTCCTGAAATTCCTTCTTGGGCGCCTGTAGCCGACTTTATCGATAGCTCTTGAGCGTTGCCCTTCACCTAATTCAGCGTAATAATGTTCAAAATGTGACAGCACTGGCAATAATTTGTGAAGTCACAGCCATTGTATTTATGGTATCCCCTTGACTCCTGCAACAACGATATTTGGTTGGTTTCTTCTCTGCTTAGGAGACGACGTAAAGCGTTGTTCATGATAGCTTCTGGCGAGACGTGAAGCGAATGGGTACTATTATTGGTGGAGGTACAAAGCTGTACTAGCGCCGAAAATTCATCGTTTGGATTTATGAACTGTACAAGATCCATTCAGAATGAATGGATCGTACCTTTTTTAAACGGGTGGTCATGACTGGAATGCTTTAATCAAGACTGATTTGGGACTAACAACAACAACTGTAACATATACACAAGACAAGAACAATTGGTCAAACGTAGTTTTATTGAATAGAGAGAGAGAAATATGCTCTGTTGTGGAAAGTTGCCTCACAGACGTAAAACATATTAAAATGAGAAACCTAGAAAATGAGAAACCTAGAAATCCTAAAGCTAGACTTATGCTTCTATTTATACTCGTGTTTATTGAGACATTTGTTTATTCTTGGGGAGATGGAGATGGACTTATTTGATTCGCAAACTACAGTACAACTGTCATTGAGACTGTCAAAATATAAAAAATATTAGTGAAGTAGAGCTTCCAATTTACACAAAATATTATCCAGAAAACTAGGAAGAGTTCTATCTTACGGTGAATGATGGATTCTTATCTTGAAAACAAATATTGAAGAACAAATATTGAAGAACACAAAATATGCAAACAGACATTCGCCGTAAAAACCCATGGAGAACTCATTAACACTTCCTATAAACAAAAGAGTTGCTGAAAGTGCTTTTCTTCTATTCGTGAGTTCTACAGTCAGTCGCTCAGTCTGTTAAACAGTGTAGGCAGCAAAAGTACAAAATCATGAAATAGTCATTATAAACTCAACCGATCTCTGGTCAACAAATATTTATCAAATAGATACCTTTGTTGCTATCGTAATTTTTGTTGTTGAATTAATCGTTTTTGTAGTTCTAGTAGTAATATTAATTGTTTCTAACATAGGCACAAGGCCAACAACCCCAGTACTTGACTGATACTTTATTTTATCAACCTCGGAAGGATGAAAAGCAAAGTTGACCTCGATGGGATTTGAACTCAGAGCGCAATGAAACAGAACGAATACTGCAAGGCAGTCTGTCCGACGCGCTAACGACTCTACCATTGTAGTAAGAGAGGTTGTTATTTTTCTTAATTTTCTTCTTGTTTTTACTATTATTGTTATTTCATTGTTGTTAATTTTGGTCATGCTCTTCTTGAAATATTGGTTTATTTTGACTAAGCCATATAATTTAAAGGAAGAGCAAATATAAAGATGTAACATTCATACCTTTTTCAATGGTATTAGCGACGTAAATGAAATAAAAAGGCACCAACCGGGAATCGAAACATGATCATGTAGTTTTACTCTTTTCGACGGCGGTGCTCATCACGGAGCAATTGAACAATTGTCATGGTTAAAGAAGCAGTAAACACAACATAAATACCTAACTAATAGCAACGAAATAAAATAAAACTTCTAGCAATTACCTGGTATATTTCAGAAATTTTTATTTTCTGTTTATAATCTATATTATTTAATATATTTTATTTGGAATTTTGTTGCTTTATATTCTTTTTAATTCAGAATATCCTTTCTTTAAATGTATAAAATCCAGAGCAGAAGAAAGCGAAATTTTCGGGAGAAAACGTAGGAAATTACTTATGACCAAATTTGTATTGCTTCGTTCACAGATTCACCGCCTGTTATGACGCTTCGAATTGCTTAGCATTCTGAAAAGCGAGCAAAATATCGATCTAATTTCGTATTAAACCATTTAGGGCAATTGAAATCTTTATAGATCGATAAATTTCGACTGACTGGAGTCATATTGCAAAGAGATGAAACGAATAATAAATTCTATTATAGCAAGAATCTAATTTGATATCTCCAGCACAATCTCCCGCTGAAATGAATAATTCAGTTTGTTTCCTTGTAATGCATATTTCATTCCTTTCATTTTGTCCAGTTTCCCAGAAAATTGAGTCTACGACCTGGTTTCAATTTCCAATTAGAAATATATATCACTTAAATAGCTCACTTCAACAACGTAATATTGATTTCTTACATGACAATTTTTGTAGGAGAAATGAGTACAGTTGATTAAATCGACACCGGTATATTATTACTGGTGAGTAGAGGCAAAGTCAATCTCGATTAGGTTTATACTTCGAACGTAGAGAGACGAAAGTATAATAATCATTCTTGTTTGTTCTTCGTTGTCGAACATGACCAAGACTCAGGATTGGCTTATATATTTTGTCTGCTGGTGGGTCCGGAGGTGGTTGATGAAGCCTATCTGAGACAGAAATCTTCTCCCACATGTAGGGAACCTATAGGGATGTGCAGCATTTGGGGTACTGGTAGCTCTAACTTTGCAGAGTGAACGCTTCTTGTCAGCAGCAGTTCTTTTGCTTTCAGTTGTTTAGACACCATGTGGATCATACTGCAGCAGTTGTGTCGCTTTGGGGCCAGCAACTCCCATGAGTCAACCACAATGTCAAGGTCTTTTAGAGATGCTTTTAAGCAGTCCTTGAGCCTTTTCTTTTGCCCCTGCCTCAACAGCACGCTTTCTGGACAAAGTTCACTATACAGAAGCTGCTTTGAGATACAGTGGTCTGGCATGCTACTGACATACCCAGCCCATCTAACCTGGGCCTTCTGCAAGAGAGTGTATAGGCTCGGGATGGTGGTTTGCTAGAGCACCTCAGTGTCAGGGATCCTGTCCTGCCAGCGGAGGCGCAGGACACTGCGGAGGCGGAGGCGCAGGACACTGCAGAGACACCTCATCTGAAAATGATTGAGATGTCTTGCGTGTCTCTTATAGACTGTCCAAGACTCACAGGCATATAGGAGGTGTGTGAGAAAAACTACGTGGTAGATCTTCAGCATGGGAGTGAGGCTGATTCCCATGTGCCCCCACAGATTCTCCCGCAATCTGCAAAAAGCAGTATTGGCTTTGAAGATCCTGCTGTTGACCTCTTCATCGATGATTACTGCTCTTGGTAGTGTGCTGTCGAAGTAGGTGAACCTGTCAACTACCTGTAGTTTTTGTCAATTCACAATGACCTGAGGTTACCGGTATGAGTTTCCGGTGATAGGCTCGTGCATGGCCTCAGTTTTATTTACGCTTATTGTGAAGCCAAAATTGTCACAGGTTATTGAGAACGGTTCCATCTCCCACTGCATCTCCGGTTCATTACCAGCGTCGAGAGAGCAGCCATCGGCGAAGAGAAAGTCCTTCAGAACAGCCTATGTTACTTTAGTGACGGCTTGAAGACAGCTGGCGTTGTACAACTTGACATCAGTACGGTACCTGATGCGCATGCCCGGGGTGCTGCTGTCGAAAGCATCGGTCATCATTGCCGAATACATCATGTGAAATGGTGTGGGAGTTCGGACACAGCCTTGTTTGACGCCCTTTGTTACTGGAAAGGCGTCAGATGCCTCTCCGTTATCCAGTATGCGGACCACCATGCCGAGGAGGAACTGTCGGACCATAGTAATGAACCTACCGAGGCAGCCGAAGTTCTCCATGATATTTGACAAGCTGTACCTGCTGACCTTGTCGAAAGCCTTCCTCAGGTCGACAAAGGTGGTGTAGAAGTCGCAGTACTGCTTCCAGCATTTTTCCAGTAATTGGTGCGATGCGAAGATCATGCCCACAGTTCCGCAACCGGCACGAAATCCAACTGTGTGGGAGCTGGCCTTCTTCTGTGTGTCCTAGCAGATGGTTAGCAGAACGTGGACCAGGATCTTGCCTGTGATGGGCAGGAGACGGATTCCTCAGTGCTCGTCGCATGACTGGCGGTTCCCTTTCCGTTTATAGATGTGAATGATGCTGGTATCTTTTAAGCCCTGGGAGATTTTCCCTTCGTTCCACATTGGGTTGAAGAGGCCAGTCAGCTGCACAAGGGTGAACGTCCCAGCATGTGTGTGCACTTCAACAGGAATGGCGTTTGAACCAGGTGCTTTGCCACTGGACATCTACGAGATTGCCTACATGACATCTAGAAGTCAAACTCGTGGTTCACCTCTACCTGTGACAAATAGGCAATAGCATTCTCGTTGACTGAAAATGGCCCATTGAGCACGTTATCAAAGTGTTCTGCCTATCTCCCCAGTATCTGCCGATCCAGAGGACTGTGTACCTTCAGTGTGTCGTAAAGTAGCTTCAGATTCCGCTTGTCGACATAGCTCTGAATCTCGTCTGCCTTTGCGCTGAGTCTTGCATCTTCCAGATCCTTTCTTGCACTATATGGCGGATCTGGGTGAAGGCTGCCTTCTTACTTGCTGGTGACGGATCACTCTGATGGAATCGGAGTGGCCGATTCTTCTCAACAAGTGCAGCTTCGATCTCCTCGTCCTTCTTATCGAACTAGTCTTGACAGTTGCGAGTAGCTGGTGCAACATGCTCTAGAGCAGTTTGATAGACAGTATTTTGAAGGAGACCCACTGTTCCTCAAAGATGCTTTGTCCCGATGGAGTCTGAATCACTCTGCTGTCCAAGTCTGTGAAGAAGTTGACCGAGATTGTCTGGTCTTCACAAATTTCTGTCCCTGGGGTCGTCTCTTGCGTTGGATGTGCAGGTTCATTTTCGACGATGATCTGTCCAGCGGTCGGTGCCGTATATGACCCTTCTCACACGACCCGCCGATCCCTCGTCCCGAATATGACGTAGTCTAACAGATGCCGGAGCTTGGATAGGGAGGGAATCCACGACGTCTTATTGCGGTTGGGTAGGCGGGACATGGTGTTCGCGACGGATAGTCCATGGACGGCACACGTTCTGAGAAGCAGGAGATCGTTACTGTTGCAGCTTCCAATACCATGCCTGCTGATGATTCCCTCTCAGGACTCGTGGTCGGCTCCGACTCTAGCGTTGAAGTCGCCAAGGAGAATAATTTTCTCTGACTTGGGGACGGCAGTCAGGATCCTATTTAGTTCTTCGTAAAACTTTTCCTTTCGTCGCCTGGATTTGCATCGTTGAGACATAGGCATTTATGAAGGTGGCACTATTCTTGCCTGCCAGGACGAGCTTGAGGCCCATCAGGTGATCGTCGTGTCCTTCTTGTAGGCCAGCAAGCTTCCTTATGAAGTGTAACTTGATGACGACGCCGATACCAGGCCCTCGACGCTTCTCGCCACTCCGGCCACTCCAGAAGAAGGTGTATCCTCTGCCGGACTCCGTCAGTTGGCCATTTTCTGCAAGACGTGTCTCACTGAGGGCATCTATATCCATCTTGTAGCGAACCAGTTCTCTTGTAACCAGTGGTCTGTCCACTGTGTTGTTGTGGAGAGGGTTGCATATGTTCCAGGTAATTATATTGAGTACCATCCTCTTTGTTTTCTTTGTTGTTCGACCGCTGAAGTGGGATCCTTGCCAGCTGCAGTTTGTCAGCCAGGGTGGGGCGAAGCAGGCTGTGTTTGAGGCACCTTTTCTAGCTCCATATTCAGGCAGCAGAGGCGAGCAGAGCAATCCTAAAGAGGGGCTGCTCGGTCGCTCAGGGGTGCTGGACTACACTGCTGCTTCGGTCCAGCAGAGAACGACCATATAGCCTGAGCCGCCTCTGTGCATGCAAGTTTGCAGCTGCAGCTTGGGTGTATCCTCGCCTGCTGGTTCGCTGCTTCCCCATCGCCAGAGAACTTTTCCAAAGTTTTGACTTCCGCTGGACTTGGATTATATTGGGTGAGGGCTGCGCCGGATGACCAACCTCACTCTCTCGTCCCTAACTTCTTAGTCTAGTGTCAAGACGCGGTCGAGACGACTGGGCGTATACCAGGGGTGCAGTGGGATAACCAGAGTGATCTACATGTCTTATCGTGCTCTGAGGTACACCTCCTACAGTGACGTTGCTGGATATCGCATTTCTACCCGTTGAAACTTGACTGTTAATAGTTGTGTTTCCTCCGCACAGTCCACGGAAAATTCAGTCTCTGGTCACCATCAAGAGAAGATACTTACAAAATGTTTAAGTTGCTCCTGCAATTTCTGCTTGGGGCAAAGCATCTCTGGTGTCTATTTCACCTACTAAGAGCAGTTGCGACATAAGTGAAAGAGTTCCAACTCAGAACTGAAACCAGTTCATGGACTTGGTTTGCTGAGGTGAGGATTTCTCGTAGCTCCTTGTTAAACGTTATAGTTGTAGATCAAGGATAGGGAAAGACTCGCCGCGGGAAAAATGTTGCCCCCATTAAAATTTGAAACTACCCGCCGACTAAGTTCTCTAAAGTACATATATGAAAGAAACAGTTTAAGCTAAAACAGTAATTTAAGTTACTTTCAACACTCCATAACGGCATTTAAAACATTATAGCTTATCTAGTGAATTAATGCATTATAATATTTTGATTAATGTTGCTTAGTGTGATACCTAAGAATTTGTAAAATCCATAAGTATCGCAGGCATAAGCATGCGTACCTATAAATTTGTAAAATTAAAATTTCATTATTTTTCTCACCACTGATACACCCCAACAGGTTATGGACTTTGCTCCTCGCACTAAAAAGATTCTCCATCCCTGGTATAGATGGTAACAATGATTTCTTACATAGATACTAGACCAATTTAACAGGGGTCAGGCTGAATTTTAACTTTGGGAACAAACAAAGTTCGCCGGACTAAATCTGGAGGGTAATGCGGCTAGGGAACGAGTCATCTCGTGCTTTGCCAAATAGACACGGATAAGGAGTGGCGCATGAGTAGGTGTTGGCATGGTGCAGCATCCAGGTTTTGTTTGTCCATACCTCATGCCTCTTCCTTTGTACTGCCTCTCTCAAACGCCTAAGGACATCCAAATAAAACTCTATTGATCGTTTGACCACGTGGAACTAACACATGATGAACGACCCCCTTCCAATAAAAAAAAATGATCCAGATTTCCTTGATATTTGAGAGACTCTCTTTTGGGGAGGGGGTCGCCATGGTGATAATCCAGCCCACTGTGACGATTGCCTTTTTGTTTGGACATCATAGCCGTACACCCATATTTTGTCACTTCTTATGACACTTTTCAGAAAGTTTTCATCAGCATTTGAACGATCAAATAACTCCTGACTGACTCTGACTCGGTTCTTTTCTTGTTCATCTGTCAGCAGACGCGACACAAATTTTGCGGCAAGACAATGCATCTTCAATGTTTCTTTTAAAATCACGTTGTACAAACTTTTAAAGATGCCTACTTCTTTAGAAACTTCACGGACAGTCAGGCGACGATTTTCACGGATCACAGCGCGTACTTTCGCAGTGTGATCGGCATCCGTTGTTGTGGAAGTTCCTCCAGATTTGGGATCGACTTCGGTAGATGTTATTCCCGATTTGAAACGCTATTACCACTCGTGACATTGCCTACGGCTCAAACAATCATCCCCATAGGCCTGTTGCAACATTAGAAAAGTCTCTGTAAAAGTTGTTTTTTTTTTCAAAATTTGAAACAGAATTTCATACAAACTCTTCTAAATCCTTCATTGTTAAATTTGCGACAAATAGCCAAGAGCACTCTAGCACGTGTAGATCGATGATTAACAGACGTGGTGTGATGTGGCTATTATTATACTGAAAGTCAAGGTTACCCATACACAGCACTGCAGTCACGAGCACGCTGCACCGGCTGGTTGGCGCGCTGTTTTAAAAGATCGGTTTCTTTTTGGATAGATTTCGTATTACAATCAGAAAATTATCAAAGAGCTATAATATATATAAATATCACTTAAAATGTTACTTCAAACACCAAACTTTTAATGCTCGTTCAGATGACCATACCATGAATTCAGCATAATCTTGGAAATTACCCACTTTGTCATAGATGTCAAGAAGAGAAAACAGTTATAGATTTTATTTCTTCAATTCTTTACAGTATTGTTTTATCAATCTTGTCATAACAATTGGCAGCATGCAATAAACATTTGGCATCTTATAACCTCAACTGTGAACTGCAACTGAAATGAAAACACATTCCATTTCATCCAGTACATAATTGGAGACACTAATAATTGTGAAAAGCTACTTCCCATTAGTCACTTTCGTATTTCTTGATGAAACAGCAGTGGAATTGATGTGGTGATCTCAGCTAATGAGCTGCAGTTACTGACAGCAGAACATGGCAAGACAGTAATTTACCACCAATAGCTTATACCAAATATTTAAGTCAATCTCTAGCTTCTAAGTGGAATTCAGAAGCACAGAATATTGTATGGATTTTTGTCATAGAACGAGAAATTGTCAAAATTATCAAAGTCTAATCTTCCTTTTAAAAATATGGAGTTAAAACTCAAATGCAAAAGTTACAAACAAAAACAATATCTAAGTAAATGATTTTCTAAGGAGAAGAAAAACATTGCCAACCTCTGAGGTACCAAGAAACTGCTTAACCATAGAGTATTGAGTTGAATACTTAAATTTATAAACTACCATTTAGGATAAAATTGGCCTTAAATATATTTAATGCAGCCATAACAATAAAGTGGCTGTATTATACAGAGTTATAATATTGTTCTTAACTATCAGTACCAAGAGACAACAAATAGTAAGAAGAAATGAGAATTCCATTTGTTCTCTTCAAAAATGGAAAACAACTTTAGATAAATTTGCAAATAATTTTAATCAGATGGCTGAGTGAAAAGTACAGGATCACCCAGCAACTCAAATTAATCAATAATGTGTATGCTACACTCAAATCTTGCAGAAAAATTAGGCATCTACCAGGGAAAAGTTATTCGAATAAGACATACAATATATAAAAATGGGGAAATTTACAAAAGATTCTTATAAATTAATCTATATTGCTCAAAGATAAAGATTTTAGAACCAGAAGACGGTTGTGTGCGATTTGAAAGAATTTTGTTGCTATTTCTAGCAGGTCGAAACTGACTGTCTCTACACTCTCTCTATCTTACTATTTCACTCGTTATCTATCTATGACCTTCACACACACACACACACACACACACACACACACACACACACACACGAACACGCGCGCGCGCGCTCTATCTATCTATCTATCTATCTCACTATTTCATCCACTCTCT
>JAOPJM010526909.1:0-10348 GCA_027124095.1 Muusoctopus leioderma
GATATAATGTACTATATATTCATTTTTTATATCTTGACACATATCTCTCTGGGATGCCACAGGGCGCACCTAGGCATGCCACAGGGCGCACCTAGGCATGCCACAGGGTGCACCCTTTGAGAACCACTGGTATAGAGCCAGAACAAATACCACAAGGCATTTTGTCCAGTGCTCTAACAATTCTGCCAGTCCACCACTCTGGGCTGGTACTTTATTTTATTAACCCCGGAAGGATGAAAGGCAAAGTTGACCATGGTGGGATTTGAACTTAGAATGGAAAGAGCCGCAATGAATACTGTAAGGGATTTTGTCCGGCATGCTAAGAATTCTGCCAAACCACCACCTGTGCATGTATGATGTGAAACAATATGTGGAAATACATAAGATAAATCAAGCCAATGATTATTCAAGCTGCTAGAAATAGCATCCAAATCTCCTTCAAATCAAAAATACATTGGATATTGTAGTCCGAGATACACTATGTTTGGGGAAAAAAGACAGGATGGTCACTGCTAGAATACCTTTGATCAGAGGTCTGCTTGATCAGGACTAACTTACAGCTAAACAACAATGTAAGATAAGTAAGCCATAGACTTGTGCTGTATATTAACTAAAGAGGTACAATTGCTAAATAGGTAGTTTTTTTTTACACTACACTTTAATGGATCCTATTTTACACAATATAACTACATTTAAGTTTTGTGAAAAAAACTAACTCAGTAATTTTATATTCTAATGATGCAGAGAAAACATTTTCCTTTAGTTTTTTTTTTATTCACCTTTGTTTTTATGTAGTATAGGAGCGATTGTTTTACAGTCGGATGCTTTTCTTAAGAACTAATTACTGAAACACAAACTAAACATATTTTTTTTCAGGTCGTATAGGTTTTGAGAACATTAGTTGTCTATACAATGATGTCTTCAGATTCTAGGTTATATCATCATCGTCATTTTTATGTCCATTTTTCTATGCTAACATGGGTTGGATTGTTTGTTCCACTACACCATCTCACCACTTGCCGCAGTCCTTCATCTGATACATCCGATTCCAAGCCCTTAACTCCTAATAGTCGTAGGGGCACTGTCGTAATATACAGTGTTTATTTAAACCTAGTGGTGCCCATCCCCACGCCAGGCCTGACCACAGCTAATTTCTTCCAGAGAAAAAGAGAAAGACAGAAAGAGAGAAGAATCGACCCCAAAGGGATGAAAGGGAAAGTTAACCTCAGCGGGATTTAAACTCAGTGTGCAGAGAGCCAGAAAAAATATCGCGAAGCATTCTAACTGACACTCTAATGACTTTGCCAATTCGCTGCCCATCTGATACATATAACAGGAAAACACCAATATTTGTTTTGGGTAGTGTATGTCATCTTTTTGGTATGGTTGCCTTTCTTATTACCATCCACTTTACAGATACATGGACTGGGTGCATTTTATTGTGCCACCGACTTTAGCGAGGTTGTCTGTACCAGGACTAAAAATCCTCTCTACCCTGTATCGGGTCTTATTCAGAGTTACTGCCCCCCCCCCACTAGACAGATTGCCTTCGCTGTGGCTTGTGTGATCCATGTCTCTGTTCCTCCTTCCTTATAAATCAACACGATATAATTCTTATATTTGATGTGTATGATTAAGTAGTCAGCAAAGTCATTAGCAAAATGAGACAGGCAGGATTAGCAGTTAAAGAAGTAGTTTCACCAGATATTGTTTTCCATTGCCAAGTCAAAATCATGCAACCAAAATTGTGCTGTAATAGGGTTTTTCAAATTTTATTTTTGCACCACTGGTATTGTTTTTATTGTTCATGTACTTACTGACAATCTAATTTTTTAAAAAAATGAGTTTATTTCTTGGCCTGTGCAATACCGAGAGTACAATGCAGTGTACAATGCAAGATTTGAACTGAAAACATAGACCAAAGTAAATAATAAATGCTATAAATAATAATCAAAATATATATATATATATATATATTTTAGAGTGTGTACCTGCAGATGTAAAGTTTCTTGTGTTAGAATGAGTGTATCACTGCATTGACTTCTAATTGTGTATATCACTTTCATCATGAACACATTTTGATATACTGTATGATGGTGTCATCATTGAATTATAACTATTAATCTGTTGAGCTAACCCGTGAATAGAGTATTGAGTATATAAGTTATCTGCTAATACCAAAACTTGGCATTGTTTTGTATTACTTATGACATGCTTGGGTACTAATTTGTCTATTTTGTACCCAAGGAATCTTGATAGATGTATGTGTTTTCATGAATATTATCATATTTCCAATTAAACAGTTAATCTATCTTACTCATTGATATTAAATTTTGTTTTGTATATAATACATGTTGAATTCAGGTAAAATAATACACAATTGTCACAATCAAATTAAATATACCCTTCTCTCAAAATGTTTAACCTTCTCCCCAAGCTAGAAATCATTGTTTATTTTCATCTTAGTTTTTTTTCTCCTTTTTTCACAAATACCATGTCATGCTTTTAAACTTCATCACTTTCTCTTCCACTCTTTTATCTTTACTACTTAATATCTACTCTACATCATGTATTTGTGAAATTTCCATTTGGAAAATGGAAGAATTCAATTAAAACATAATCCTTAGGCTTCATTGTAATTGGAAGAAATTTAGAAAATGTTTACTTCATTTTTAAAACAAAGAAATCTTTCTGTATAAAATGATAATAGTTAGAGAGAAAAAGAAAAATCATTGGTGCACAGAAGAAAGAAATCCTGGGGGAAAATAAATACTTGGATTTGACATATTTTACAGGTAGCATTTAATACAAGTGAATATAGTATGCCCAGAAAAGAAGCTTCAACTCTAGGAGAAATAAGTTCCATGAAGCAGTTTCACCAAGAGGTTTGCAAGCCAAAAGCTTCATGCTTTCCATCTTTTGTAGGAGTGTTGTATTATTATCAAGTAGTTCTCGTATATTAAGCAAGCTATCCACAATCTTGCCAACTGAATATTGTTATTTTTTAATCTGACTACAGACTATATCATGTATTTGTTTACTTAGTGTGCTGTGTGACAATTTGAGCTTTTTCATCCAGTATTACTATTCAGTCTCTTTATATATATATATATATATATATATATATATATATAAATCTGGATATTTTGGTGGTGATTACGGAGAAGCAAACAAAGTGGACTTATTGACACATGGGAGCTTAAATTCTCAGAAGTTTTAAAAGGATCAACACAGTACAAAATTGTCATTATTTTGGTGTGTCTGAAATAAATAGAAGAAATGGTGATTTTTATTGGTTGTAGTGTGTGTAGTTGGAGAGGCTATGTCGTTATGACCATAATTATATCCCTTAATTGTCTATGGGTAATCTATGAATGTGTTATGATATTGAAAGCATTATTTAGAATATTTTATAGTCTGTGTTTTAGGGTAAATAGTTTGAAGGTGCAGGCAGTATTGTCATAGTCATAAATATGTGCTGTTTGTAAATTAACATCTCTAAATACCACTTATTTTGTTATAATAACGTTGTTAAATTATTTTTGTTGTTGCCAAGATTTATATGTTCATAAAATGTTATCCATCGTATGCAAAGAGGTTGGTGAACTCTGGTTTATTTTTATTGTGCTCACTAATACTCTTACTCAAGTGAGAGTTTGTGCATGTGTGTCACACACACACACCTCTCTCTCATTCATACCCTTACTGTTAAACACTTAATTTAGCAAAACAGTTTTGACAATTTAAGTCTAAGTGTATAGATTTGGAATGAAATGTTTTAAATCTATTAATTTACAGTGTAGCATAGTGAGCAGGGAAATATGTACATAGTTGGAATACAGGTATCTTCTACTAATAAATAAAAAGGCTAGATTGAAATAGAATTAAAATGCAATTTCAGCTGGAAACATCTACAAGATAGAAATTGAATATAGGATATAAAGCGTAAATAACAAAACTTCAGCTATTTGAGAATGTATTAAGAAGAGAATTTTGATTAAACAGGAATTTTTAATAAAAAATATGCCATTTCTTGACATTAATATGTAGTTAAAGAACAGCTTTTGATAAGAAATTACTGTAATAGCAGATTATAGTTATGCATAGGCTCTCTTTTAATAAACCTTACTAAAAGGTTTAATCAATGAGGAAATTAAGAAAAAGAAAACTAGCTGACCTGTTTCTTTATCTATGTTAAATTCATGAATAAACTTACAAGAGTTTACAATTTTTATCAAATGTGCTTAACTTACTGTGTGCATTTCTAATTTGGCTTATAGTTGCACATAAACAAATATACATTAGAGTTGGAACTGTATGAATAAAATAAACCAACCTAATGTTTGTGAACACATAATTTTACAAAGAAGGAATAAAATATAGTCTTTTAGTAAGTTAGATTTAATTAGCATTTGAACTCTTACAAACACCAGCTGTAGTATTTCAATAGAATATAGAACAGGTTAGTATATAGTTGCTCATGTTTGTGTAAATGTAATTTATCTTTGATTATCGAGGTATCTCATATATTTGACAGTTCAACTAAACTAATATGCCAAGAGTTGGTTTCTTCTACTAGGAAAGATATAAAAATTGATTACAGTTTTAGCTGCATGCCTACAAAAATTTCTTTATATTATTATGTGACCTGAACTGGCTTCTTCAAAATGGGGTAACTGAAAAATGAGAAGTCATCTTCCATATTGTGTCCTGAATACTGTCACACTCTATTTGTTGATCCATATTGAAAAGATGTGATGGAAATTGTAGTTATGCTTTTTCATCCATCTTCAGGTAATATTCTGTGTGGTTATTTAGTTCTTTAATCGGTTCCAACCATTATGAACCACTACAAAGGAAATCAATTGTAGCACTTTTATTTACCTTTTCTTAAAATCTATTTTTATAGAATAAAAATCTACTTCTCAACTTGTCAGAGTTGAAGATTCTGTTGAATTTTTTACATCAAACTATGCGAGTAATGATGTAAATTGTAAAATAATTTTAACATAATTCAGTATCTATTTTTACTAATATTTATAATATTAAAAATAAGATACTGAAATATTTTAAATTATTAACTTAAACCCAGCCTTCAAAATAGGGAATGTTGTTCTTCACTAAATTCATAGATCAAAGGTTGTTACACCTTTAAGAAATGTAGTTATATATAGTTATTTATCAGTTTTCCATTAAACATTTATTTCTTTATTATAGGAAATATAATAATAGTAATGATTTCTTTATTGGCCACAAGGGCCCGAAAACATTAAGGACAGGATACAAAACAGAACGGTACAAAGACAGTGGGGGTTTACATAAAATGCGCGTAAAAAGAAATAACAAAACAATAAAATAACAATAACATTTACCAACAGGATTCCCCAATAGGGGGAAGAAGAACCAAACCCGATGTTTGTTGGTCTTCTGCTGATATTTCCGTCACGATGAACAACACAGAGAGAGGAGAGGGGGTGAGAGAGTAAGAAGGAACAAAAAAGTGAGAATTACATGGGTTGAAGGAGGAGGAAGTTATACTGTGCAGAGAGGCAGGCAAAGAAAGAGAGTGAGAGAGTATGAGTAGCGTTTAAAATAGGAACGCGATCTAACGAGCGCACACACACACGCACGCGCTCAAACACATACGCAAACCCACTCAAGTGATTGCTTAATATTAAACTTCTACACATCTTCGTAAATTTCAACATTCAAAACATGTTACATTGCTATTATTATTTGCTATCGTACATTTATATTTTTCGTAAGACGATTGAAAAACTATGGAAGGAAATCGGAGACATAATGTATTATAGATATACAACATATTGTTTATATTATTCGTAATATGTTTGACTGGTACTGATATATACTTTTTGAATAATTTTGTGTGGGGAAAACTCTTACGATAGGGGTGATGAGGTGAATAGATTAAACCAAAGCAAAGGTATTATAGAATTTCTAGTAGTTTAAATTCCATGAAATTTTTTCGATGTATTTCCCTTCAATTAACACAATACACTCGTACATATACATATATACATATATATACACACACATGTTCATGTATAGCATCATATAAAGATTCAGTTCGCAAAGTGTGCGTCATGCAAATATTTCATGACCCCGGTGAACAGGATGGCGAATGCGTTGCCCTGAAAATGTTCCCACACAAATTGTTCAGCTTTCTTTGAATTCACAACCCAGCGGAGCATCTACTGTACTTCGTTCAATGGGACTATGGGTTCAAGTCCAACTATATGCACCATTCTCTGATAAGACAATAAGGACAGCATTTAAGATTTGTTAATTTTTTACTAACGTAGTTGTAGTGCTGCAGAATAATATTTTAGATGGATTATGCCTTTGAAAATACCCATGTATCCGTTTTTAATTGTCCTGACTGCTTCATAGTGTGCAAACAATGCAGTTACACTTAAGCCCTTCAGAGAAAAATGTAGCTTGCCCTGTGTGTTTAATATCGCCCCTCTTCGTGGAGATCCAGAAAAGAAAACATACAGCTCCTACAAAATGCTAAAATATTCAACAACTTCAGGTACAGTAGACACTGCCTTTTCTTCAACACGATTGAGTGAATGGGCTGCACATGGTACATAGTCTGCATACCGGTTACTGTTTTTAAAGAGTGCTTGTAGCCCTTTCTCCGAGCCCTTCATGTTAGATACATTATCGTAGGACTGACCGCGGATATATTCAAGTGAAAGCTTATGTTCACTCACGACTTGTATTTTGTTGAACAAGGTCATGGATGACTGGTTCTCTATCGGTAAAAATGTTATAACTATCTCGCAGGGTTTTCCATTATAACAGTATCGAACCACAGTTACCAGGTGGTAAAATTGGCTCATTAAAAAAAAAAGTTGCTTCTGGGAGCCCCCTCTCAGATTAGGGGCCCTGAAGCTTAAGCTTCATTAGTTTATAGTAGATCCGCCACTCTCCTGGCGCTTCTTAATCCATTATACTGTTGTTCCGTAAGGAATTTTGTTGTTTGTAGACTTTGTCCTAAAGGACTTTCGTTTGTTTGAAAACTTTGTTTACCTTATTCGTTCTTTTGTAGTCGTTTCCGTCCCCCCCTCCAGTCTACGCAACACTAATTTATATTAATTTTGTTGTGGATGTGCATCTTAGCCATTAAGCGGTCTCACCCAACACATCGAAACCATGGGGCCAAGATCGTGGGTGACTGATGATAGACCTCCTGTTGTCCCCTCGTTTTGTGCTAAACTTTTATTTTGTGTATTTGCTATATATATATATATATATATAGCATATATATATGTGTGTGCGTGCTTATCCTCGCTTGACACTGTTTGTCACTGAGGTCCGCCAATGATGTTTGTTTACATCTCCATAAAAAAAAATGCCCGGCTGTCTGGTAGTGTGATTCCCATACTTAAATCAGTACGGTTGGGGACAGGAAGGGCATCCAACTGTTACATGCTGCCTCAAAAAATCTCCTTCCAACCCATGCCACTATGGAAACGCGGGCACAAAAATGAGTCAGTTATACCCCTCTACAAAATAAATAAATTAGTAAATATAAATAAATAAATATTAGCCCATGTACCTAATGAAAAGACATCAATACTTATTGATTTAGTAGGATTCTTTTATTTCAACTGAAAATAGTATCTTCCCACCCTCCAGCTATTTCCCACCTTTCTCAAATTACAATGCTATGCTAATAAATAGATTTATTTATTTATTTGATTGAAAATGTCTCTTTACTATGGATTACTTTGTTAAAATATCTTGGCATTTCCCAAGAAATACCTTAGGCTTTCCGCTCAATAACATTGATGTTTCCAGTCTTCATGTTCTGTCATTGATATTTATCACTTTAACCCTTTTGATACCAAACCACCTGAAACCGCCCCTGGTTCTATGATAGAAAACTGCCCTTTTTAAAATGTTCATATATATATTAAAACATTCTATCATAATTTTATGTAAGAACATTTCTTAAGATATATTCTAAGCACCATCTTAATTATGAAAATATTTAGTTTATTTTATTAAATCCCCACCAAATTCTTGATTATTTTCAAAATTAATTGAAACACATAATCAGTGTTTTTTTCCATAGAAATACGGTAACGAAAGGGTTAAGCAGTGCTATCGTTATGTGTTTATGGGCGGCGCTCGGGTGCTGTACTGAAGATGTGGGTGCCCATCCCCATCGAAATATTCCAAGGAATTCATTGGCTCTTAAGCCTCCTACCCTCCCCATCACCCGTTGCTGCAACACCCAAAGCACCTACCTTAAGATGTCACTAACCGTTTACTATGATTTAAGAAAGATTTGACTGCAAAGAGGCTCCCACATTCGCCTATAGGTTTCGTTCTTGGGGTGCAGACATGGCCGTGCGGTTAACAAACTTGCATCAAGTGGTGCCGGTTTCGATCTTGAGCAAGTGTTTTCTACCTTAGCCTCGGATCGACTCAGGCCTTGTGAGTGAAATTGGGCAGACGGAAACTATAGTTTGCATAATCCCGTCTGATGGACTGGACTGTACGAGTAATTCAAAGAGCCACTGTGTCACACTGATTCAGCCGGAGGATTACGTTAAGGGTACAACTGTCTGTGGAATACTCAGCCACTTACACCATAATATAAGACGCAATGTACCTGTAATTCAAAAGGTCAGCCTCTGTCTCACTATAACATTAAATGTTCAAGTGTTTGTGGAATACTCAGCCACTCAACACTGTAATACAAGACGAACTTTACCCGTAATTCGAAGGGTCAGCGTCTGTCTCACCATAACATTAAGTGCACAAGTGTCTGTGGAATACTCAGCCACTTAACACCGTAATATAAGACAAACTGTACCCGTAATTCAAAAGGTCAGCCTCTGTCTCACTATAACATTAAATGCACAATTGTCTGTGGAATACTCAGCCACTTAACACTATAATTCAATGAGTAGGTAGGTCTGCTGATCGTGCGATCAACTGAAAAACTACGTTGTTGAAAGCGACGGTGGTGGTGGTGGGAGAGGGGGGGGGCATTAACTATTATTACTTTATTTGGTTCTTAAATTCTGTCCTCCTCTTCCTCCTACCTTCTGTTATTAAAACCAGTTTATTGAATTCTGAAGTGGTCCTCTTCTTCAAATACGATGTCTCCATTGTCGGATGCAGACGACACACGTAATCTCGATAACAATGGCGACTCAAACAGAAGGAAGGGAAGAAAGAGAGACAGGAAGAAAGATAGGAAAGAGAGATAGAAAGAGAGATAGGAAGAGAGATAGGAAGAGAGATAGGAAGAGAGATAGGAAGAAAGATAGAAAGAGAGATAGGAAGAGAGATAGGAAGAAAGATAGAAAGAGAGATAGGAAGAGAGATAGGAAGAGAGATAGGAAGAGAGATAGGAAGAGAGATAGAAAGAGAGATAGGAAGAGAGATAGAAAGAGAGATAGGAAGAGAGATAGAAAGAGAGATAGGAAGAAAGATAGGAAGAGAGATAGGAAGAGAGATAGGAAGAAAGAGAGATAGGAAGAAAGATAGAAAGAAAGAAAGATGGGAAGATAGAAAGAAAGATAGGAAGAGAGATAGATAGAAAGATAGGAAGAGAGATAGATAGAAAGATAGACAGAGAGATAGGAAAGAGAGATAGAAAGAGAGATAGGAAGAGAGATAGGAAGAGAGATAGGAAGAGAGATAGGAAGAGAGATAGGAAGAAAGATATGAAGAGAGATAGGAAGAAAGATATGAAGAGAGATAGGAAGAGAGATAGGAAGAAAGATAGGAAGAGAGATAGGAAGAAAGATAGGAAGAAAGATAGGAAAGAGAGATAGAAAGAGAGATAGAAAGAGAGATAGAAAGAGAGATAGGAAGAGAGATAGAAAGAGAGATAGGAAGAGAGATAGGAAGAGAGATAGAAAGAGAGATAGGAAGAAAGATATGAAGAAAGATATGAAGAAAGATATGAAGAAAGATATGAAGAAAGATAGGAAGAAAGATAGGAAGAAAGATAGGAAGAAAGATAGGAAAGAGAGATAGAAAGAGAGATAGGAAGAGAGATAGGAAGAAAGATATGAAGAAAGATAGGAAGAAAGATAGGAAGAAAGATAGGAAGAAAGATAGGAAGAAAGATAGAAAGAGAGATAGAAAGAGAGATAGAAAGAGAGATAGGAAGAAAGATAGGAAAGAGAGATAGAAAGAGAGATAGGAAGAAAGATATGAAGAGAGATAGGAAGAAAGATAGGAAGAAAGATAGGAAAGAGAGATAGAAAGAGAGATAGGAAGAGAGATATGAAGAGAGATAGGAAGAGAGATAGGAAGAAAGATATGAAGAAAGATATGAAGAAAGATATGAAGAAAG
>JAOPJM010526933.1:0-10347 GCA_027124095.1 Muusoctopus leioderma
GTGAGAAGGATACCAAATAGTAGCTAAAGATATAAAAAGAAGAAATTATCTAATAATACTTGCATAAAAATGTTACTGGAGCGATTCTTAAAGACAGGCAAACTTCCATGTTTTGTGTTTATATTTGGATTGTGCGATTTGTGACTGATGAATTCTATCTATTTCTGTGTATAGTCCAGATTACGAAGCAAGACAAAGTCGGCGAATTGACAGAATCGTTAGAGCGTCGGATAGAATGTCTTGCGGTATTTATTTCGGCTCTCTGCGCTATGAGTTCAAATCCCGCTGAGGCCAACTTTGTCTTTAATCATCCCTTCGAGGTCGTTAAATAAAGTACCAGTCAAGTAATAACGGTGTCGATTTCTCTCTCTCTCTTTTGGAATCAGTTACGTGAAGGGGCTTAGAAAGGAGCGTTCACATCGCGCCCCTCCCCACGAATCCTTTCACCACCACTCTGTGGACACGACAAGAAAGAATGAAAGTAGATAACTATCAGACCGACTATTTATTTACTGTAATAATATATTCGACAGAAAAAGCAGACAATTTTGTATATTGTGATACATTTATACATATAAATATTATATTATGTATTTACACCCTCATATACACCCACACTGGCACGGAGAAATACACAAACATGTATGAATATACGAAGGTCGATATATATATATATATATATATATATATAATAAATGTGTGTGTGTGTGTGTATGTATATACATACACACATACTTACACACAAATACACATATATTGATATTCAACATAAAGAGTAACACATCATTATTAGTTTCATAGCTAAGTAATAACTGCGAATCTTACAGTATATATATATATATATATATATTTCTGACAAAACAAAGAACATATATGAATCAAACACGTTCCAACACCATTACCAACACATACAAGAAAACTAGCATCACAACATACAGTGACATAAATACTGAAGCGAAGGCGCTAACCATTCTCCTCAAGATAGAAGACCGCGTGGATCACCTTGCTACGCGCCCTCCCTATATTACACTTAAGGATCATACATCCAACTTCTTTTCCAACCCTAAATGCAGGCTGATCAACTCTTCTGAGAGTGAGGTAGGTATAGTTAGTAAGCGCATTCTCGATGCCACCAATTTTGACACCAGAAGGTTCGACTGGGTTAATCAAATAGGACTCCAGCACCACCGTCATCAATTGGTTCAGTGGCACCGTGAATAAGGCAACCGGCAGATTTACTCAGTTCGATATCGTGGACGTCTACCCGTCCATATCAAAACCCCTTCTCCTGAAATCCTTAGACTTCGGGAGGCATTTTACTAGAATCAGCGACCTCGATATCAGAATAATTCTGAACGCCAGGTAGTCACTTCTGTTCCACGACGACTCCTACTGGGTCAAAAAGGAAGGGGACCCATTGTTCGACATATCCATTGTTCGACATATCCATGGGGAGCTACGACGGAGCTGAGGTCGCTCACCTCGTCGGATTATTTATCCTGGATACCCTAAAGAAACAAACACACCCCCACAATTCGGCCCTGTACAGAGACGACGACCTGGCAATCTCAAGCCATGGATAAGTTCAGGAAAAAGCTAATAAAAATCTTCATAGAGTTCGGCTTCAATATAACTATCACCACTAAGCAAAGTCGACTTCAAGACAGGAAAATACTACCCCTATAGAAAGCCTAACGAAGAAACTGTATACATACATAGGAACTCCAACCACCCTCGGTAATTAGAAACCTAGTAACAAGCATCAGCAGAATAATCTCTAATTTATCATATGATAGAGACATCTTCAACAGGGTCGCACGCCATTACAACAAGGCGCTAGTGAGAAGTGGCTTTAGTGAGAAGTTAGCGTATATCGAAGACCCCCACTTCCAATCCCTAAAAAGGTTAGGAAGAGAAACGTAACCTGGTTTAATCCCCCATTCAATGTAGATGTCTCCACAAATATAGCTAGAAGCTTTCTGACTATAATTAGACAGCATTTCCCAAACACCCATAAGTACCACAAACTCTTTAATACCCATAATATTAAGGTTAGCTACTCTTGTCTAGATTACATCGCTTCCAAGATCGCATGCTACAACAGAAAAAAGCAAGCACACACACAGATCCCACTCCATGCACCAAGCTGCAACTACCGAAATCCTACCAACTGACCATAGGGGTGATCATGCCTCTGAAAGGCTGGGGTCTACAGAGCTACCCTCACGCCACCAGATGGTATCCCGAGAAACTACACGAGCCTAACTGCCAATGACTTTAAAGGAAGATTCCCACAACACATGCGCTCCTTCCGGTGCAGAAATAGAGAAAACACCTCCCTGTCTCATTTCGTCTGGAGACTCCGGGACCAAGGAAAGGACTTCCCCAATATCACTTGGAGCATCCTTAACAGAGCCCCCCCTTCTCACCTGGAGCCCGTAATTGTAAACTTTGCTTTCGTGAGAAGCTGCATAAACTGCAACAGCCTGCAGTATCTATTAACAAGAAAACAGAACTATCGTTTTGTTGCCACCAAAGGAAGGTAAATTTAAGTCATTGGTTACCAATATTCCAGATAGACTACCTTAGCTACACCTGGTTCATGTGTAAATGTAGGGAATACTACCCTTTCTTGTTTGCTTGCTTGCCCAAAGTGAGCTCACTAATCAACACCGCCTTCTTCTAGCAGTCATACAGCGTGCATATAACACCCAGCAGACATACACCACACGATCTTGTAACTTGATACCACCACGCTACCAAACTTGCCATGTGGGATAGCGGCAGCAGATACACTCTTCATCTGATGTCACTGAGCTGTTAACTTCTATGCGTCGCAGACAAACCGGTACTACTAATCTTGTCCAATTCCCCACGTGGAACAATATACAAGAGAATTGTTGTCGCTGTACTATCAAACCCCATACGTGACATGAACTGACCAATGGAGGCCCCCAACGATCCTCACTCGGCAGATATCAAAAGATTTTTCAATCTTCCCATTACTTTGCTACAACGCATCTAAGGAGACAGTCGTATATCTAGCCATCTCTGTCAAGTCCATTGACCGTCATAAGAACTTGTTGCAATGGAGTGGATAGAATGTTAGCAGAGCAGAATCTCGTCTCGACTAGAGAATTGTGAGTTCTCATTTGGTCAGTAGCGCTGTTCTGTCTCTTCGTTAGAAATCATTATTATTGTCCATCCTTCACCCCTGTTCTTTTCCGCTTCTCATCATCAACGTAGTTATTGTTGTGATACAGTTTTTGACGGGGTTGAGAACCCATATCACCAACTTACATGATTAACAATCTCAACTGAGAAATGACAAGTACCAGAAATGTATGAAGAGGGCGTTGTCGTGGTATTTTTCTCTCTTAATTACCTGAAGAGTTTAGTTTTATCAAACCTTCATCTGGGAACATATGCATAAACGAATTAAAAGGTTGCATATTGTCAGCTAATATGTTTGAAGAGTTGATATTTTCAGCCGTAATGTGGGTCAAGGCTATATTTTAGAGAATTATTAACAAAAGTGTGTTGGTGTGCAACGAGAGTAATATTTCGAGCAAGGACCTTTTCAGGGAAAAATTGCCGACGCAGACCATCACTAGACAACAACCTGTACTATTGACTCTCCACCCTCTATTTTAAAGTTGATTTCTTGTTTAGGCACACTTCCAATTTTATAAGATGACAGGGTATAATCTAAGAATCCGGATCCAGTATTTTCCTAGAGAGATAAAATCCAAAGGTCTAGGCAGAATTTGAATTTGAAAAAGAACTAAGTATTGTTTTAAGTACTATCTCATCACCGAATACAAGATCTTTGGATTTTTGTAACACATTCTTGACAAATCAATTTTGTTAATTTCTCCCTGGGTCTTTCCTAAATATAGTTGAAGCTTGTAGGAAAAAAAAATTCCAGATAGGATAAAGATATTGCAAATGAGAGGTGTCAACCACTCAAACTATCGAAACTCTGTATTGTGAGATATTCAATGTGGCGCTCTACAGTTTCTGCCGCTCTGTCACTAATCCTTTAATGAACTATTGATTGGCACAAGCGCATAAATTTGTAGGGAAGATATATAGTCTATCAAATCAACTCAGTAAATTACTGGTATTTATTTTATTGATCCCGCAGGGATGAAATGCAAACTTCAACATCATCGAGGTTTCAACTCAGAACTTAAAGGACGTATTTAAATACTACAAGGCATCTACCGTTTCTGTCACTCCACATAATATACATTCAAATAATATCAAATTCCATATATCTCACTGCTGACGAAATATTTCTAGGATAATTTATAAGATAGTTGGTGTCCTTCCACCAGATCGGAAATGGTGTTTCTAGGACTTGCATAAACTAATGGACTGTATGTGTTATCTCTGTAAATATGTTTCTGTGGATTTTAGTTTCACTAATGGAATATTTCTAATATATTCATAACAAGATACAGCCTATTACACTAATTTCCCATGAAGTATTTCTACGAATTTCCTAAAATAGAACAGCCCGTCACTTACATCTGTAACAAAGTGTTTCTAGAGCCTTAAGAATATGAAGGAGCTAACAGGTTGCAGCAAATAGAATTATATCTTCCTGACCAAGTGCAACGCACCGTGACATGACAGAGAGAACACTATGAAAAGCATGCGAATTATTATTGCATCATTTAGTTCAAGCATGTACAGATGAAAGGCGCTTTAATTTGATAATCCTTCATATGCGCTACTTTCGATTTAATATTTAAACTTAAATCAGATATAACTTATAGTAGGATAATGTAGATATCCGAGGACTGGATTCAACACATTCTAGTATTTTAATTTCGTTCTAGTATTTTAATTTCGTTCATCTTCTTCGTTGAAAAAATGAGTAACAGTCATGATTTGGAGGTCGAGTAAATCAATTATACTCCTCGCCTACACAGTTGTGGTCTTATGCCAATGCCAGAAATCAATATTTAATTAAACGACAACAGTATACCTTTTCATGAAATATCAAAACGTTTCGTCGCACTTCTACGACCTGGTCACTGACACAGATCCACGAGTAGTAGAATCATGTCAGTGACCAGAGTGCAGAAGTATACTTTTTTCAGGAGCAAATAAATAAATAAAAATCCTCAAGATACTTCACAAGAGACTATCCAAAATCGAGACTATGCAAACATTATAAAATACAAGCTACATTATTATCTATTAAACCCATAGCTTATGCTTTGCGTCGAAAGCTTGTCTTCTGTCAGTATGACCATAGTAACGAACAACTCCTAACTTTCAAGAAGATCCAGATTCACCAAACATCGAGGCCCTTTTTATGAGATTGTGCCTGAACTTCATTTCTAAAATCCTTCTTCGTATTTTGGAATTAATTCTTCTGAATACACACTGGACGTGACTTGTATCATAATGCTTTCTTTCAGAAGGTTTCACATTTAAGTTAGTTTGTTAGTCATTTGCCGAATCACAAGGATACAAAAGCCAGTGCTTATCCCCGGTTTTCCGTAGTCTTAAGCAGATGAGGGATAAAGCTTCACTTGGATAAGGCATCGTAAGTAGGTTCCATTTTTCTCGAGTGAAGAATTGAACTCTACACTGCAAGTCAACGAATCACACATTAATTTCAGTTGCTGCTTGCTACTGTTTCCAGCGGTGAATTATACCACACTTCTGTACCACCTACTTAGAGCTAGATTGAGTCAGCCGTTGGCAGTTAAATTACTTACCGGAGTCGATTTTGAATGTTAATCCCTCCAGGCTTGATAAAATTTGAACCAGTATTGATTCAATTCAATCACTTTTCCCCTTTCCCTAGGAACTTGTGACCTTCTACCACTGTAAGAAATCAATATATTGATAAGGTAACTATGGTTATGTTTAAAAAAATATATAATGTTATAAAAGAAGGTGAGTGAAGTGGCAATTAAGGTTAGAATGTTTTGCATTTATTTGGTTACGATACATTATGTTCTAAGTTCGACTCCTGCTGGGACAACTCTACTTTTCATCCTTCGAGAATCAAAAGAATATATACCGGTAAAATTCTGGTGACGATTAAATATACCATTCACCTCCACAACAATTTTGCGACCTTGTATAAAAAATCAATATAGTGTTATTATGTTAATTATAAGATTAATATAGATAATGTTCCATTGTTCGTGTTAGATACGATCGATGGCGTTAAGAGCAACTACTTTGCTTCCATTGAAGTGTTAAAAAGAAAGAGGTAAATAGCCTTGAGGTATTTAGTTACACCCTTTTACATTCTGAATTAAAATATCGTCGAGGTGGACTTTGCCTTTCATCCTTCAGGAGTACATAAAATAAGTATTAGTCGATTACTGGGGGTCGGTATAATCGAATTTCACCTTCCCCTAAATATGTGAACGTGTGCCTAAGTTAGAAACCATTATTTTACAGATGTAAAATGGTAGAGTAACGTCACGGTTCGTTCCTCAATTCTCATTAAATGTAAAGACTAATGTAGGATAAACCTTTCTTAGTTTAGTAGATAAGCATCCCACCCAAGCCACAGATATAGGAGGTTATTCCCCAACAGGAAAACAATTATATCGCGCAAACCTTCAACCTCTGCTGCAGAAGACTGTTCTTGCAGAAACACCAACGACTGCCCACTGTGTGTGCGTGTGTCTTTATTAAGTAGGGAAGGATATAGATAGATAGATAGATAGATAGACAAATACAGAGAGAGAGAGAGGGAGAACGATTTTTCTTTTTTTGCGTGCGTGCTTTTAACTAATAAAAACAACTTCTTAGAAACGGTATCGTGACGTCATAGTTGTGTGACAGACGGACAGAAAGTGCAGTACAAACATTATTATAGAGATTCTGAGATAATTCAATCGATTATTCTCCGCATCTAGAAATGTTTGACCTTGTGATACAGTAAGACATTTATTAATTTAGAGATTTTGAAGGCGGTGGAGTAGCGGAAAATAAATGTAGAGTTTCAGACTAAATACCTTACAAAATTTAATTTCGTTCCTTACGTTCTGAATTCAAACCCATCCGAGGTCGATTTTGCTTTTTACCTCGTAAAGTTCGAAGTCAATAAAAGAAATACCAGTTATGTATTCATGGTAAATTCAATTGACTATATTCCTCCTCTATATGCCAATGTGAAAAGTCCTTATTTTACAGATGAGTTCTACAAGCCAGTAGTTTGCAGGGTTACATACATGGAATGGCTGACTACACAACATGCCGTATTTATTAACCCTAATAAGATCATAGTTGATCAAAACACTAAATTCGACTTGCTAAATATCATGTGTCTTTTTAAGATTGTTCAATATATGGTGAGCAATCTAAGAGCTAAGTCCAAGAATCAGTTTCGATTCTCGATTCGAAGTTAATTCACTTCATTTACATGTATAATACCCCTGACAAAAGCATGTCTCACACAACCAGATTCGCTTACTCTATAAATATGTCACTTTTTGCCAAATAAATCAATATATATATTTTACTCTATACATTTTTACTTGGTATTTTTGTTGAAACCGGTATGAAAAAACAACTGTGACAATTTATGTACTTAATTCAACTTAATCAACTAAAAATATAGTATTTAGTGTATAACAGGAATGTAACAAAGTAACTTTGTGGTCATGGTTGTAGAAACCCGACGAGTAAAAAATATTTCTTTCGTGACCCTTAAAAAACCATGCTGATTGTACTAATTTACAGATTCGGTGGGAATTATGCGAGTGAGAAACATATCTTCTCCCCTCCCATACGTTCTAGTACCTATTTCCGACTTCTAAGTGAACCGATCATGTAGAATCAACTATTCTGTTCAAACACAATGAAATGCCTTCAGTGGAGAGATGCAATATCCATTCAGCCGATTCACCCTTATTATACAAATGAATAAGTGAAAGTTGCGTGTTCAAGAAAATTACGGTAAGTGCACATTGTATAAAGTCATGTCGATATACTGAAGGTTACAAAATACAAAGCACTTAAAAAGCTTTTTTTTTAAATTTGTATATATTGTCTTTTTTTTCACGCTGACCACGATGTGATGAAAGGCTTCAGTGGGATTTGAACTCAGTGCATAGAGGGACGAAAGTAAATACTGTAAGACGTTTTTGCTACTCCACCGCTCCATCTGATATAACGGTTTATCTGGTGAACCAGCTTCAACACTCGTTATTCCTAAGGGAATGTGACATTTCAATATCTAAACCAGAAAATTCTTTTCAAATAAGTTTTTAAGGATCTAGATGTAATGGTAATGTTTTCTGACATAGGAACAAGGTTATATCTTTTTGTCGGAGGGCCTAGTTGATTAAACAAAAGGCAAAGTTGACCTTGGTGTAACTAGTACAGGGAAGATAACTAAATTTTGTCCGCTGCTCTACCGATTCTTCCATCCATCGTCCTATATAATATTATATATTATAACAAGATAATACGTTATATAATAATAATCCTTCCTTTTATTAGCTACTGAAGAGCAATTTACATCCATCGTTATTCATGCAAACAAAACATGAGGCGTTCAAATCGGGCTTACAGACATGTGGTGTGAGACAGACAATTTTTATAAAAACGGGGGAGGGGTTGGAAGACGTTGTACAATTACAGATTAAACATTTATGTAAATATGGGTGAACATAGAAATAGTTACATGTAATAATTATAATATTACAAAGGAACGCACAATAATTAAAACATGATTTGTCTTGGGGTTCTTGTTTCTTTTGGTTCTTCTTTCTTCTTTTGTTTCCTTTTGTGACTTTTACAACAGTTGGGTTATTGATTTTTTTCGTTTACCAACTCCCATTATTCATCACAAGATGATCGAGTGGTACACTGGTGGTTATAGTGGGAGAGATGAGGTGGCTGGTCACTAGTTTCCGAGGCCGGGTTCAGGGTGACCTCTTCCACCATCTCTGAAACTGCGGCCGGTGGAGGGTTTTCTTCTGCTTCCTGGTCCACAGCTAGTATTGAGATTAGGGTGACTGTTTGTGCCAAATCTGATTTTGTGACGCCTTTCTTTTCCTTTTGCCATCCACAATCGTCTGCCAACCTCTCTTATCCTCACAAGTGGATGAGGTGGCACTGTTAGGAGGGGATGCTTCGCCAGTGACCACTTGGGGCACCGAGCATGGGGAGACTTCCTCTGTCATCTCCGAACTAGGAGAGGGTACTCTCGCTTCTGCGATCTGGGACGACTTGGATCTTTCGGTCATCCTCGGAGCCGGGAGCGGTGTTTCTGGGTTTTGCTGCTGTTGTTGTTGCTTCTGTTGTTCTGCACCACCTTCCATTCTTTTTTTTAATTCTTGGGGGCAGAAAGCTCTTAGGTGACCCTTGTTTCCGCAAGTAAAGCAGCTAGGGTTTCTGCCTTGAATCGTCAACCTTATTCTCTTTGTTTCGGTACCCTTAACAGGGAATAGCTCCGGTATTGCTTGATGGCCTTCTGGGGTCAACAAGACTGACACCCCGACCCCCGACCACATGCCATTTCTTATCACCTCTGCACTTGTCACCTACCCATATTGGGAAACAAAAGCAACGATTAGCTAGGGATCGATGTTATATCCCATGCTTCTAACCGTCACCTTTGTATTCCTTTGGCCTAAATATTGGGGAACAAATGTATGGGTAGGCGTTTGTCGTACAATGTCGGCCTGTCTCTGAGCAGCTCCCTCATTTTTGAATACGAGGCAGACAGTTCCGTGGGCTTTTGCCTCGCTGAATGGCGTGCATTTCACTCTATGTCTCCTAATACTTATGTCAACTGTTGTTTCGAGGGGAGCTGGAAGCTTCCGCCGTTTCTTAGCAAATATAAATAAGTCAGTTTTTTCTTTGCCAACTCATGTATATATTCCCATGGCAGGGGAAGAGATTGTCTTTTAATATAATTTTGCCAAATTAACCTTTTTTTTTGGCAATTATGTCAGATCTAATTTTCCTCTGGCGTTAGTCGCAGAAGCGAAGCTTGTGTCTTGAGGAAACGCTTCCAAAGGGTGAGTTAATATTGTTGTTGTTGTTAGTGCTTTTGTTATTGCCATTTAAGTGCGTTTTCGCCATTTTTTCTTTTGTGCTATGTCAAATTATAACAGCCTGTGTTTATAACTGCGTTTATTATTTTGCTGATCCTTTCTTTTAAGACATCCTTCCACTTTCGTCAGCCATCAGCAAGTAGGACTTCGTTTGATGGCCGCCGAATTTTTTAAAAACAGGATTTGTTAATATTTCATATATTCAAGTATATATATATATATATATGTATGTATATAATGTATAATATATATAATACACACACACACACACACACACACACACACACACACACACACA